>JAANSK020228968.1:0-14215 GCA_011763485.2 Isoetes engelmannii
GCAGCCATGGAAGAAGAAAGGGCTGTACCCCCTCGCAATCCTATTGGCCGCGCGATTTCCAGCATGGCATCGAGTTTAGGCCAATAAGTGACCCCAGTGATCCTCTAATGTCATTTGTAGACGAACAAAAATCTTCCAGAAACTCTTCTGGCTTATTCAAGGTTAATAGATTAAAAAAAAATGGATATTTGCTGAGCCTTTTACAAACTCAAACTATGACAAAGATGTGAAGATTTTCCAACCAGTTCAGCAGAAGAAGAGGCACATCCAACTATACATAGATGATATATTCACGGTGTAGTGACCATAGGAATTGTCGACAATAGCAAGAGTTAGTAAGGATTGTCATGAGAGGAGGAAACACACCCGAGGGATCCACCTTCCTTATACACAACGTGCTACTTGCGTGCATAGGGTAGCCAAAAAAACGCCTAGTATATGGTCTTATGATAATCAAATTTGACCCCTTTCCATATGGTCTTATAACTAGAACAACATCCAAAGACCCTTATGACCCCCAATATACATACGAAAAAGGGTAAAAACCATCCCCTCCAGTTCATGTATGTAGTTTTGACATGTTCCACAGGTGAAGCCTCCTTGGAGATCTGAGAAAACCAAACAATTAATAGGACTATCATGGTCAGCAACAACATGGTAAAATAGTTCAATCAGACGGTAGAGATAACGACAATGCAAACAACAGAATTAACTAGAAACTGTCTATCAAACATGCGGAATTTAGGCCGAACCATTATAGAGTAAACCATCTAGTCACTTTGAGCAGGGTAAAAATTATGGGCACCCATTATATTTTAAATTATTAACCATAGGCGATTTTTAGTATCTTCACAATTTTTTTTTAATTAATATGTGAGCAATTTTTTTCCGAACAAGGAAAAATATTTGATTTTTTTTGTATACAATTTTTTTTCCTCCCTTTTTCACAACTTCAAACACAAACACCAGCAATTGAAACTTGGTGAATAAAACACAACTTATTTCTATGGTAGATGTCAAAAATTGGCATCACATGGAATCTCCCCATGTCTTCCACACCAACTGTTCTTATGGTGTTGTTGTACTAGCTGAATTGTGACTTTTGCATAAACAATTATGGTACAATTATGGTACTTCCACTTGTAGAAAAATGATTGGTACTAAACAATTTGTGCCTCCAAATGCATGTGAGCTTAAAGAGATCGATGCTACAATTTGTGCTAGTAAATCTCTGCTTCCAAAGTGATTAGAGAGGTCATTGCTATGAAATCTCCACTATGACATTTTGTGAAAGAAGGCCTAGTTCAAAAATACCTATGTCGATCATGAAATCTCCACTATGACATCTTGATAAGAAGGCCTAGTTCAAAAATACCTATGTCGATCATGAACACTTGTTAGAATGGGAGGTTATCACCTCATAAATGTTAGTTATTTTGGGAGATTTATTTTTAACTTATTATGTTTAAAGATGATATATGGGCTAATCCTTTTTAAAATGCGCATAAAAGAATCATGACATGTGCGATTCGATCTTCTGCCAAGATAAAAAAGAATTACATATGGGCGATTGCACCTCTAGAAAATGCAAAATTGATCCTACTAATCTATCAAATCCTAGTCTACAAATTCAAAATAAAATAGTTCATTTGCGATTAATCGTCCTTAGTTTTTACCGTGACTTTGAGGGTGATGTTTGAAAGAAAGTCTAATAAAGACATTAATAATGTTGTTTCATGGACTTCAAGAAGACATTTGACTTGAAGGCCAAGGGGGGAATTGTAAAAAGCCGCAAGAATTGCATCTGCCATAGGGCATGCTGACTAGAATTGCGAGAGTCTATGGAAAAGGCGAGGCTGCAATGGCAAGAAAGAAAACATAGTGATTGTGACATAGGCATCAAACAACGTTGTCTATCATTGAAGATGTTTGGCATGCGTAATAATATTCTAGGGGAACTTATGAG
Organism: Isoetes engelmannii; assembly: GCA_011763485.2. Taxonomy (NCBI): domain Eukaryota; kingdom Viridiplantae; phylum Streptophyta; class Lycopodiopsida; order Isoetales; family Isoetaceae; genus Isoetes; species Isoetes engelmannii. The sequence goes on from JAANSK020228968.1 coordinate 1,967, forward strand.
AAGATAAAAAGGGTATACACGAAGCTTGGCTAGCAAAACATTTATAAGTGTGGCAGTGTAACACTCTATGTGTACGGGATTGTTACGTCACACTTCACGTGTTGGGTGTCCATGTGGGACATTTTCCACGTCACCATAACCCAATATCAACCCATGTTAGGTGTCTACCAGGCCCCGTTAGGTGTCTACCAAGTACTTTATTGTTTAAAGTACCTTATACATGTATATTAAAGCTACCTTTATAATGCGCCCCATGATATCAAGCGTCGAGGATCTTCTCTCACTAGTAAGCTGTGATTAGATTACGAGCAGGCAGAGGATTCTGCCGCCATGCTCATAGATGGCTTGGCATGAATTTTGCAGGTCCCCATGCTAGAGCGGCAGACGGAACATGTGATTGAGGTAACAATGCCGCAGAAAGGTGCTCTGGGAGAACCCTCCGCAAAGGATCTCAAAGACCCCAACCTTCCCACGTAACCGATGGTTTGATGTTGAATGTAAGGAAGACAATTGCAAGCTCCGTCAGGTCATAGATCAAGCTACGCGTCCACACATCACCACACATTGCCTCGCTTTCCTGAAAGCAAAGAAAGCCCGCTACATCGCGAGACATCAAAGGGAAATGTTCTACCTAACTGGACAATCATCCCAAAACTTTTCAATACAGGGTGCTTCGAAAGCCAGCCCAGCTTGCAGGGAACATCATTCTGGACAGTGGGAGCAGTACTTGCATTAGCTCCATGATCCGCAAGGAACACGAGCAACTATACCACCCCCCCTCCCCCCAAAGAATGGTCCGACGCTAGAAATCACAGAACACGATGTAGTCCAGGGTCTACATCATCTGGTCAATGGGAAATCAGTGGACCTGGGCGGTATGCAGGCAGAGTTGCTCAAGTAGGCAAGACAACCTGTAATACTGGTCCTAGCTACCCTGTTCAACAGAGCGCTACAGGAAGGTTTCCCCTGGCAATGGACCACAAGCAGAGGATTATTCCCATTTGCAAAGCATGAGATCCACACTGCCCAGCCAACTATTAAACAATCATGGCCAGTTCACATAAAACTTGTAGATGGTATTCTCTAGTAGCAGTTGACTAGATGGGCAGAGGCAGCAGATGTGTGATGATTTAGACCCCAACACTTAACCATTGGCCATATCTTCACGTTGAGGACTTTGGTTGAAGACAACAAGAACCGTCAACAAGATCTGTATTATTGCTTTGTTGACTTCGCCAAGGCTTTTGACATTGTAACTCTAGCTGTGGGAAAGATTGTCATAACCTGGGGTCCCTGTGGATATACAGAATGCGGTGTACGTGTTGTATGAGAGCTGTTCAAACCAAACGCAGCCGATGGGACAACCATTTACTAGAAGTATCGGGGTATGCCAGGGATGCCCTCTCTCTCCAATACTGTTTGGCCTCTACATTGACCAGTTGAAAAGCTGGCTCGCTGACAATGGGTGTGGCAGGATCCAACTTTTGCATCAGGTCACAACTCATATATGCTGGTCGTCGACCTCCTAGCTCACACACCCGGGAAATGCAGTCTCACTTAGATGAACTGAATGTATTCCACCAGGCCAGAGACATGAGCATCAATCTGGCAGACTAAGGTGGTCCTCATCTCATCCTTGTGCCATTCAAGGCCTCTTCATTCACTTGCCGGGGGCAAATGTGGAGGTGATGCCCACCTACAAGTATCTGGGAGTAGAGTTTCCTTCTACTCTATGTTGGGACAGTTCCATCCAATTGCATGTGACGGCAGGCTGGAAAGCACTCCATGCAATGCAGAACAATAGCCACAGAGTGTGTGATGCCGATGCTTATATTGGCCCCCAAAATCAAGGGCTCGTGACCAAGGGTATTCACATGTGTGAATAAGGGGTATTCACACATGTGAATACCCCTGGTCTACATGGCACTAGGATATTCACACATGTGAATACCCCTGCTTGCATGGCATGCCTACATGGAATTGACAAGCTTACGTGCCTTGCGGTAATCGGTAACCAAATCCAAATAAAACCAAAGAAATAGAGTTTTCACGTAGAGATTCCAAATTTGGCCGCCACATCAGCATTGGGGTATTCACAGGTGTGAATACCCCATGACTCGCACGTACGAATCAACTTGGACGAAGGCTCTCATTTCGGGAGCCAATAAAGTGCGCGGTGTGATGCTCCCTACTTCGTATACGGTGCCCCACCGTATACTCCATCAAGAATCCCCCATCTAATGGACTCGCCATTGAATAGGCCCTCCGCGGACTCGAGTATTGGGATGGCCAGGACCTCGAGCTGAGGAATGAAGGTATCATTCGGCTTCCGTAGTGGGCTCCTATAACAACGGAAGCATAAACATATGTTAAGCACAAAACATAGAACATAATAATAGACTACCATGAAGGGTAGTGAGATCCATCCGATCGTCGTAACCATCGACATGCATCTAATACATACTACACATAGGGAGGCTCCTACCCCGGCTCAGACTCATAAGAGAGTTTGACTGATGGTAAAAGCTCCAAGATAGATCAGACCGAGTTATCACAATGACTTGGACTAGCATATAGACAATAGCTAGGGTTGGCCACTCCATCCGCCCCTCCTGTGCATAATATGCAGATAGACTGGAACAAGCTCTGTGGTGATTGTAGACTTTCAGATACGCAATCTCATGGTATCACCTGATGATACTACTCTAGGTTGCATGTCCTTGGTCTGATGAGATAGGAGGAGGCAAGTCCCCTTCTGGGATACGATGAACCCTAGGCCACTAGAGGATCGTATGGCACACGTCCTTCATTAACTTACTTCCCTTACGCCCAGCCAGGAGGGCACCTGCTAATTAGGCAAGTCGGGGTAGCACCTAACCCGAAGAGCGTTGAATCCATACTCGGCCCTCACGAAGTGACCGAGTATAAGCCTAGTCCACTATGAGAACCCCTTTATCCATGCTCACCAAGGTCCTGCCCTTCACTCATCATCGTATCCCCTTGTCTAGTCTTCAATCACTCTATAGTTCCCCTAGCCAGGTGCGCTCTATGTACAGGCCGAATAATAGTGGTCTTCCTTGTATATCAGATTCTTCGCATATTTCTTGCGTATTCCTTGCGTATTTTCCATGTATTTTCCCTTATTTTTGCGTAGGTTCATGACATTATCCACAACACAGAATTAGCAATTGAGAACTTATTTTAGGATTTGTATGTTCATATATCTAATTTTGCACTAGAATTCATCTTTTTGAAGAGGATCTGCCTTGAGTCTATGTCACTAATTATTTCCTATTTTCACAATCAGAACCTTTTTAATTAAGATAATTTATATCTTCAGTTTGTTAAGACAAGCTAAAAGAAGTAATTGCTTCCTATTTGATCAATGAGTCAAAGTTAATTTGCAAATGTATAAACGCGAGTTCAATTAGAACATTCAAAGACCACCATAATGTGAAAAGTGTACGTCTCTTACCACACAACCAACTTGTTTAAAGACCTAAGCTTGTTGAGCCCGTGCTACCATATATAGATGCCAAAGATGTTTGCTTGTATCTTGTTTTATACCATTGAAAGCTATATAGACCAATTAAAAACAAACCCAAGTGAAGAAAAGAAGGCTTAAGATTAGTTTTGAACCAAGTGGTCTGGCTTTGGCTCATATATATGAGTTGCCGCCATTACCAACTTGGCCCATACATGAGCTGCCGCCATTACCAACTTGGCCCACTAATTTAGTGGAACCTGCAAAGCTAGTGCAATTTTCAAGAGTTAGATGCAAGGTAAATTGGGCCTTAAGTCATATAATATTTCATAATGTAAGAGATAAGGCTTCTTAAAATGTGATAGGTACACGATGGCAAAAACATATCAACTCATTAGGTTGAAAGCGTGGTCCTTGGGTATAAGAGGCAACTTGGCTAGGCAAAAGGTGTAACCATATTAGTAGGGACTTTGATAATTGTGCATACGAATATGTTTCAGAGGCAACCTGATAGTCCAGACTGGGCACTTTTTTTTATTTTTTGTAGTTTTGCTAAAGTTGATTTTGCAATTTGCACAAATATCAATAAATTGCCGGATTCCATGTAATGGTCTTCAAATTTGTTTGCAAGAAAGAAAGCTTGGTAAACATCTTTGGAAGCTTTTTATGTGGAAAGAAGTATGGCGTGCTATCAGAATGAGTACTTGATGAGGTTCGCGAAAGAAGAGGTGGCTCAAAAGACTAAATCCTACTCTGGAGCAGAAGCTTGCACTATTGTTGTGCTAGTTGTTCTTAGTCTGGGGCTTTTAATCCTCCCTGCTATTTTACCACCTCTACCTCCTCCTCCTTTAGTTTTGATGGTCATACCCATTCTCGTATTTATTCCTCTATTTTTGCTAGCTATTTTCAAGCCCCAACCTGCAGCTATTTATGCTTCTACGGCTATGGATTAGCTAGGTATCTGTTGCATTTTAGTCGTGTATTCTCATGTTATGGTTTAAACTTGTAAACATTGTGTTATGGCTTCTAAGTTTTTTCTCTTTTCTATTTTTCAATCATTACACTATAAAGAATATCTTTATAGGGCGACAGAATTAACAAATTGATAGTCTAAAATGTCGATTTTGGGCAATCTTGACCATTAGTAAGCGCGATTCATTTTTTAGTAAGTTTTAGTTAATTGACAGTTCCAAATATGACATGAAACTAAAGGTTGTGATATGCAATGTATACAAATACGTGCGCATGTGTTTAAGGCTCCTCGCCAACTGCTGGACGCTCTGCGCGAATATCAGCATAAACAACTGGGGGGTTTGGGGGTTTTAATTCAATGGTTCCATTTTTTTAGTGTGACATATGCCCTTTCAATGGTTTCATGTGATATACTTGTATGAAAATCGTACGGAAATTCTACGGAAGTTGTACAAAAATTGTACGAACTTTTTCCAAGTTAGTCTTACGAAGGTGAGTATCAGAGTTTTATCATTGTCTATTATACAATCTTAGTTTTGCTTGCAACTATGTTGAAACTATATTTGTGCAGTCCTTTCTTAGGTTAGATGCCATGGTAGGGTTACAAATGTCATGGGCAAGTTGGATATTATGTAAATGTTGAGAGCAGGTTGGGTATGCTGTTCATACCCATCTAAGTTTGTGCACAATTGTAGATCTGTAGTTAGGTTGAGAGAAGGAAAAGATGCAATATGCATATGCAATTTGTAGGGATGTTGATCATCCAGATTCCATGTAAGTTTACTTAGTTTTAAAATCTGGAATTTCTTCATTTCAGGGAAGATGCAGTATGTCGGTATGCTGCTCGATCTATCATCATCCACATTCCACGTCATAAATATTACTTATTTATATATGATAATGCAAATTCCAAATTCCAAAATCTAAAAATTCTTCTTTCAAACTAGTCATTGATCTATGATCATCCAAATTCCAAAATCTAAAAATTCTTCTTTCAACTAAGCATGAGACATGTACATTCTATGGAACTACTCTACCTTCTCTGACGACTCTTTATGAGCCCTATTTAGACTTCTCTTATGCCATGTATATTGCTTGATTTATGATCATCCAAATTGCATGCTGTAAACATCAGTTCTGGAAATTCTTCTTCCAAAATAAGCATGAGATATGTACATTTTATGGAACTATCCTGCTTTCTCTGACTTCATATGAACCCTTATTTAGACATCCCTTATGCCATATCTCTGGCTATTTTCGCAAGAAAAGAATCGATTGAAGCATTTTGTTACTGTTTTAGCTCATGACATGTTTGCAGCAGTGTTGGCATGAGAAAAATCTAATTTAAGCATTTTCATTCTAAGTGTAGGCTTGCATTCACACATTCGAGACAATCCTGTTATATCCACATTGTTTGTAAAATGTATTGCCACATTGTTGTAAAATGTATTGTAGATTTCAAGACTTAATGTAGTTATTGCAGCTTCAATATCGATACAGACAATCTGGTTAAATCACGTTGTAAAATGTATTGTAAGTTTGAACACTTAATGTAGCTACTATACCCTCAATGTTTATGTGTATGATTGGCCATGACGCTTGCACCCTTCATGATGTCTGATGTAGACATTTGTGTACTTTGGCTTGGTAAAAATTAATTGGAGAGTCCACTTGCATGTTTGCCAGCATGCTAATTGTTGTGATTTGTTACTTGGCTTGGTAAAAATTAATTGGAGAGTCCACTGGCATGTTGGAGAGTCCACTGGCATGTTTGCCAGCATGCGAATTGTTGTGATGTGTTACTTTGGCTTGGTAAAATTAATTGGAGAGTCCACTAGCATGTTTGCCAGCATGCTAATTGTTGTTACGTGTTACTTTGGCTTGGTAAAATTAATTGGAGAGTCCACTGGCATGTTTACCAGCATGCTAATTGTTGTGATGTGTTACTTTGTCTTGGTAAAGATTAATTGGAGAGTGCACTTGAATGTTTGGCACTATTATTGTTGTAATGTTCAGTCTTTATCCAAAAGAAGAATTAAGAGGGCACATGTATTTATAAATGTTCATGATGCTAAGAGAATGCAATCCATTTGGTGCATATGTATTTTTAAAAGTTCATGATGCTAAGACTATGCAATTTAGGAATACCTTGGAGTTGTGATGTTATTCTACCTTTTTATTTTGCTAATTCATTTGGTTCATCTAAAACTTACCTAGCTCACTCACCCTTTTCTTAAATGTATCATGTCCATGACTAATCCTCAATGCATTGGCTAATATTTTGCTAATCAAAATGGTGCCAGATAAGATGTCCCTCTGTCTTTTATTATAGAACTTTCAAACTTAGGGTTCTTATTGTCCCAACTTCCAAACTTACGGTTCTTATGGTCCCAACTCTTAATGACTTAACCTTGGGAGTTAACAACAAATAAAGTTCCTCTCTAGCACGATTCCTAGAAAACCCTATTCCGTGAAATCTAATGTAGCAAACAACGAATGTTCAAAACCCAATAATAATAATTATTAGAAGCAAACAAACTGGCTACTAACTCTCTCACCACTTGCACCATGCAACAAAATAACCTAGCGCAAGTTGCAAAACGCTAACATCATATGGCAGGCATTAGATGGGATTATTCATATTATTCTAATGAAAATCTAACATCATCTCCTTTTGTCCATTTCATATTTAGGTAGGTGTTGAATGCATATTTACAACCTCATGGCTATCTACATAGAAATGTATTATGCAAGCAATGCCTGATACATTGAAAAAACTACTCGCTATATTGATTCAGATATAGGCTCCATAACTTGAGGGACGGAATTATTGGTGTCTCATATAGAATAGAACTGGAGTATAATTGACCAATGCTATAATTGATTTACTTTCCAACAAATATAAAACACTTGAAAAAACCATTGGATTATCTTTGTTTAAATGGTCTATATGCCGTTTAGTAATAATAGGTCTGTGAAACCATTAAAAACATTGTGGAACATTTGCCATGTTGAAACAAAAGCTAGAGTATTTCAAACCCCTAACTACGTAGATATAGCTAAGTTCCAAACCCATCATTCCATATACTTAACTCTACATTTTATCATTGGCCCATGTCTTAAGTGCCCACATTGTTCATGTTGTAACAACGTCCTTGAAGCGGGAACATGAAGAGCTGAAGACTTGCCTTGACACCTGCTTCCTTGGCAAACTCTGGGACAGCGAGGCCCTGTCACAAGTGAAACTTGGGCACTACAGACAACAGGTTAATCCCACGGCTTGCACGAGGCCCCCAGCAGTACCTGCTCACCCCCCTCTCTATGAAGAAGCGAAGGCTGATCGCCTCCATCCGCACAGGGGACCGCCACCTCCGCATTGAGATAGAGTGATGGACAAAAGAAGCACGCGAGAGTAGAACATGCCAGAGCTGCCGCCAGGATATCATTGAGGACGAACAACATGCCTTACAGACTTGCCCCGCTTATGAGCAGATTCGGGAACGGTACCCGCAGTTGGAGATACGAAACCAGACACTCTGTCTCCTGCTCAACAGCAACGCCTTGGGAACTCTTGGATCTTACATCCAGGAGGTGATGGACGAACGATAACGGCTTTGTCCGGGTCACTCATAATGCTGTGGTTCTGTGTACCAGCATGACCATTACGGCTACGGTTTTTTCCATGTGGTTTTTTCATCCGGGCTGTAATGGGCATGATGCTCCCCTTGTACAGGTCCCATAGGCCAACTGGCCTCCATGGACGATAAAAATGTTATCTTATCTTTATATCTTTAAATGCAACTGCTACATCTCAAACGTCGTTACAATTACAATTTGATTGTGCTTCCTTAGTCCCAAGCGGGAGCCCAAATGCCATGACATTTACAATAACAGAGAATAACAACACAAAATAAACGAACATATAATCCTCTCATTAATAATCCTCTCTGACTAACATATAGCCAAGATCAACATCAAAATTATAATTACGACCTTAGTCCTATTTTAATTGGAATCAACTTCCATTCTACATACCATAAAATAGAGTCATATGTCCTAGGTCTCAAACAAAGAGGGACCAAAGATTTTCACTAACATTGTCTTCTTCACAATTTTCTCTATTTCATATCATGATGCATTCCACCATGTAGCTAGAGGTGTCTTCTTTGGCATTTGTATTACACAGTAAATCAACACAAAACATGCAATAATGCCTCTCACACCCACACTCACATTCACACCTTCCTTCCCTTTAGCATCATATCAAATACAGAAATTGCCAACAATAAAAAAACCATCCTTTTAAATTGTAGTAAAGCCGGGCACCCTAACTACTGTAGCTATTAAATACAAATTTTCAATGTAAATACTGCCTTCAGTTAGAAAAAAAGAAATGATTTTTTTTCCTCGATTGGGCTAGGGGAGGGTGTCCACTGGCTGCTCACTTAAGGGGAAAATGGTGACAGCAGCCACGTAAACATGGTGCAAGCCATGAATGCGGCGTTGCAACATGCCCGACAAGCTTTATTGCATTCCAAGGTGGTAATGCCAATTCAACTTCTGATGTGCCAAAGTGGTGGGGATAAAGGTACCACCAAGGCTGAGGTTTGAAACCACATAGGCTATCAACATGGCCATTGAAGGCTGCCTTGCAAAATTGCGGGGGGAGGACAATTTTTTTTTTGGCAATAAGGCTTACACTATCTTCTAAGTGACATTGAGAGCTCAAACAAACATCAAAATTATGATTTGACAAGATTTTATGAACACTAGCAATGTTTGAATTCAGTGAATGCCTCAAATTAAAATTCACATGCTAGATGCCAGCCTACCAGCCCCCTGTTCTTGATCTGTGTCAAGACATCAACCTCCAATCTGCTCTGATGTTTCTGACCAGACATCAGCCTCGTGTTCTAAATTTTCAAATACGCCATGAATTCAAAGGTTGTGATGTGCAATGTGCACAAATACGTGTGTATGTGTTTGGGGGTCCTCGCCAACCGTTGGACGCCCTGCACGAATATCAGCATAAACAACTGGGGAGTCTGGGGGGTTTAATTCAATGGTTCAATTTTTTTGATATATAATAAATTGCATTTCAATGGTTTGATGTATTGTGTTTGTATGGAATTTGTACCTTATTTGTGTGGAAGTTGTATGAAAGTTGTACGAAAAATTTCGCCAGCCCCTTCGGGGCCAAAGGGGGAATCTAGTACTACAACATGGAAAACATTCTACAACATGGAAAACATTCTACTACAAATGGGATTGGTAAAAAGACGACAGTATTTATTGTGCACAATAGCATTCTCAAATTAGCCTGCCAATGGCACTGTATTTATCAAATGAAAACACCAAACACAAATTGATGGAGTGCCCCCCTAGGATTTGAACCTAGGCATGTCCACTAGGCAAAGAAGTTTACGACATACCTGGGTTTGTGGATTTGCAGTATATCATAATTGTGTTTTTTTGTTCCACTTGGGCATGCACTATATCATAATTGTGTTTTTTTGTTCCACTTGGGCATGCAGTATATCATAATTGTGTTTTTTTTTCCACTTGGGCATGGGCTTCTTTGTCCCTATCGCTGGCTCGATACACAAGTTGTTTCCAAGCATCCAAGATGTGTACGCCTAGGAAGCCTACAAGTTAAGAACGTATTCAACAATTTCAAGGAATGACATGTTGCATGTGAAGAGAACGTCCCTACATTTCCACTACGTATAGAAAAGAATAACATTAAGAGCAAAGATATCAAAGGAAGGAAGTAAGCCTGATGAGTGCCATACTAATAGCAGATAATTACCTTTGAACACTGCGCGCCATTACCATTATGTCAAGAACGTGCAAAACCTCATACATGTTGTTCTCCTATTTTCTCTTCTAACCTCTATCAAATGACATCATGCAATTTAATCAAGCTCCAAATTTATCAACTGACAACCTTGATTGTCTACCAAGATCTCCCTCCATTCCCATGTCACATCCACATCTACAAGCAAATTAGAGAGCAATTACAATTAGACATAAACCTGTTAACCGAGACATATATAAATTCCTCATTCTATTCCACCATGTCATCTTCGGCTTAATATCATCCCTGTATGAAATAACTAAGCCTTTGCTAATGATTATTCTCATAATACCAGAAATTCTATCTTCCATTTCTGCTAACCTGGTTGTCACTTGGACAAATTCCAACTCTTCTTCTTCAACTTCCAAATAGCTAGAATCCCCTACATCTTCTTGCATTTCGCTCATCTTATATGCACCATTTCCAAAATTATTGTCCGATTATAAAATAGAGAGTGGATGCAAATAATATCTGCCTTATTGTATAGCTTCTTATGTTGCCACAACTCAGCTTATCAGGATGCTCAGAGCAACAGTTTTAACCTGGTTCATAATCCACATGCAATTCTCTCTTATGACGATGCATACTAGATTGAGAGTAGAAAATTATGAATAATACTTACTTAAATTATAAAGCAAGCAGCATTATTGTAGACCGGTTCTTCTTTACCAAATCCCTTGTGATCTTCTGAGGATCCTTACTGCAGAACATTTTATCTTAGAACCGTGACCAATAGACAATATTGAGCTTATCATATGCTAGTTAAATGCAAGAGTTTATTAGAAAACCCTAACCTACATTTCCTTGTCAAATCCGTGCTTTCTTTCTGTACAAACCTGCCGGAACCGTGAAACGAAAACTCTTCCCCCGATTCATCCACCAGGTTTCCCAATTCAGGCTCTATTTCAAGCTCCGGAAGTAATTCTTCTAGATGGTGCGAAAAATTATCATGAATCTGCCCCTGACCTGTAAACCCCATCTCTGATTCTTGCCGATCTACTCAATCTAACACTGTCCACTTCGATTAATGCAAGTTCTGTACTACCCACTTCCGATTATCGCCTGATTAATTCCTTGCCTGACATTTTGGGTCGCTTCCTCTTGTACTGAGGCTTTGAAAGCGTGATTGAAAGACTTTTTAGCCCACAACGTGCGGACCGTTGAGCAAAGGAATGATTTCTGCCGACCGTAACGCGAAGAAGACAAACCCTAAAAATGGTTTGTTCGATGCTTGCAAATACAAAAAATAAATGCAAAGCAAATACATAAAATAAATACATACATGGGGTATAACCATTGAGTAAAAATGCCAAAATGCCTACAAAAATACTGCGCGCTCTATAAATACTGTTGACATACCCTCATACAAATACAACACCACAATCATATGAAAACCATAGCAAAATGACTGTATAATTATACGTTTTGCGCGACGAACCATTTTCTGTTATATTCGTTACATAGGTGTATGTGATAGTATTTGGTGGACACCCTCTTCTTTTCTTCTCGTCCAACGGAGAGAGAGAGAGAGAGAGAGAGAGAGAGAGAGAGAGAGAGAGAAATGAAATGAAATTGTATTATTACATCTATGAGACCGCCAGACCTATGAGATGTCCAAACCAGTACATTAGTAATTATAAAAGAGTTCATCTAATGCATCATCGGATAATAATGCACTAACCCCCTCAATCTCCTCTTCATCCTCCTCCTTTACATCCATTGCTTTCAAGCATATTTCTCTATGGTCCAAAACAGCAAGTATATATGCCCCAATCACACTCCCAGGGTAATCAAAAAATTCAGTAAGTGTGCAAGCCTTCATACCATGTTTAACACGCAAGGTGGCATATGCTGAGCATTTAAGTAGCACATGTGCCTCATCCTCAAGAGTCCCACAGTCACACAACTTGCACAACCTAAGCTCATGTGGGATATC
>JAANSK020229079.1:0-14214 GCA_011763485.2 Isoetes engelmannii
GACTTGTGAGTGAAACCTGAAAAAGGGAGAACAACCAATCCCATACAAGTCTAAGGTGGTCACACATGAAAAAGCAACGCTCAATGGTCTCAGATCCATGCTTGCATACTGGACATTGATCTGGTCTTCTAGGGTTAAACTTGTGGACAAGAACGTTAACCCGAAGACATTTATGAAGAATCTGCCACCAAAAAACTGCCACTTTAGGATGAAGTAGTTTATCCCATGCCAAAGACCACATCTGCTGCTATTGAGGTTGAGGGAGTTGAAGGGGCCACTTAGCAGACGGAAGAAGAATAGCAACATCAAGCAACAACTTATACATGAAGTTCACAAGTTTGCGCTTCTTAACCTCCTCATGACAAACCCATACCAAAATATCTTCTTGATGTGGCAGAATAGGCGGTAGATAGTCCACTACTTTTTGCCAAAGAGATCTATCCCATCTCCCCAATAGAAACTTTAACTAAAAAGCCTCCCATGTTAGCAGCTGGCCTGTGTCATACCACGCTGCAATTGTTAAGATTCCAGCCATTTTCCACCGTCTTTGAGTCAATGGATGCACTATAGAGCAAAGCGGTGCATCATTTACCAAGGGGATCCACCAACAAGGTGCATCCAGCTGAGCACAAGCAGTTGGATTGATATGAAATAATGTTTTGAATGTATGCCAAGTTTGATTCTGGAGGGAGAACCATGTCGTGGAGTGGGGAGGCTGGGTTAACTCCAGAATCATACATGATGAACGTGTTTAATCAATATTGACAGCAAGTCGAGTTTAATAGCTTAAGGACTGTAATTGGAGACCAATTTAGTGATGACTTTAAGGCAAACTATGGTTCATAGTAACCTTTAATGCCATCCTAGTTTGGCTCCTTAGTAAAGCTTCCCCTCTTCTTCTTTCCCAGTTCTTCTTTATTTTTCCTATCCTACCCTTTCCTCAACCCTGCGTTTTTGCTAGTTTTCTTTTTAGCACGCCAGCCCAACCAAGCCTACAACCGTTCTTGCAATTCTAGACTATCCATGTCGCACCTCCACCTCATAAAAAAGGTTGTGGCCTTAGCTTTCACCGTTGGATCATGAATTATCTACATCGACGGTTATGAAAAATAGAAAATGCCAGGAAAATATGATGCAGAGATAGAGAAAGACGTCGCCATGCCATTTTCTTCGCACTCCAAAGCTTCAGTGCTCAACCTCAGTCTTTTGAGATTAAGTCAATGAACTCATTGCTCTAGGTATTTTTCAATGCTTTTCCTTGTCTTTTCTTGTAGTATTATGAATTGAAGAAATTTTTCTGAAGTGAATGACAAGTTTTTTCCTGATGTCTTTAGACATGCCTAAAGCATTGGGCCATTACTTATATTTCGATTTGCATGGGCTTCCTTTACTTGAGAATTTGGCTGAAAGATTTTCTTAATAGGTAGATACCTGCATCCTTAAGGTAGCAGTTTTGTATAATTAATCTTTTAATCTCATTTTATAAGTTGGATATGTTTGTGACCAAACTATTTCATGACCGTGCCTCTCTATAGGAGTTTCATTCTTTATATACCTAAAGTAGTTCGGCCATCTGTATATACCTAAAGTAGTTCAGCCAAGCACGATCACTTGCAATAAGGAAAAAGGAAGTGACGATGGCGCTTCGGTTAGAACTTGAGTTGTGACCTCTTCCTCTTTCTTGCTCGGTCTTTCCTGAAAATGCAGAGAGCATGACAATTTTTGGAACGTTGAGAAGCATTCACATTGACAAAGCATGAGTTCCTCCAAATTTCAACTTATGCCCAGGATACAGTAAGCATTTTATGCCAGAGCATAACTTGTGGCTTTACTACGTCATGTACAAATTGAAACAGAGCAGTAGCACACATGTTGAGAATCCTACGTATGCCACCCACAATAATATTGCCCCAACACTAGACTTTGACGAGCCTATATCTTTACAACTAGGCCTCAAAATTTCAAAAAATTCAAGATGAATACTACATGAAAACAATTCATTCTTTTGTAAATTCTTCTACTGGCAAGACCTTTTATTAGAAAGAAAATAGGTCCACGTCCTCTACTCTCTTATACACCAACAGAAGATTATGAAGACTTGCAGTTCATATAGCATTAGAAGTTCTACATTCTTCAAGCTCTCACCTTCCAACAAACAAAATGCTTGAAAATAGGTATCAGATTTCATTTAGAATAATGCTTGGGAACCAACTCCTATTAATGCATGGGGATGCTTTCACCAGTTGCAATAATTTTACAAGCTTCGTATACAGTTTCTGGTGGAGAAGTGGTGAAGTTGGATATGATCTAGACTTAAAACCTGGATAAATTTCTGGATGGCTTCATGCTGATTGTTTACCACACTTTCCTGAATAAGATCTATCTTGTTCTGCAAAATTATAAAATGTCTCAATCTCACTCTTTCCACTGGTACAAGATGCTCTGAAGTTTGTGGCTGCGAGGAGCCCTCATTGCTTGCAATTAAAAGCAGTGTCCCATTCATACTTGCAGTGCCATTGAGCATTGCAACCACAAGAATATCATGACCCTGTCGTGGTCGACAATCATCTTCACATTTGTAGATTTCTGCATTTTCATATTCCCCCTTAATAGTGATATTACATTCCAGTTCAGTCTAAAAACGTACAACTTGCATTTCCCAAGCCCAAGGATCTAGTAGTGGGACGACATGAAGCAGTGACATAGACGAATGGTGCTCACACATCTGCAGCAGCGTGAAGATAGAAAAGGTTATCAATCATGTCATTCATTTTATTCTAACTCTAACTCTTTGATGCTATTCTAGTCCAATTGCACATATAACTGTTATGCAATGTTATGGAATCAGTGCATCACAACCAGAGATAATCAAGTCTGTCGAGTTTGGCCTAGGAGTGATAAAGGCTAGTGTTTAAAATTATTCTTAAAGTGTGATATCCAGCAGTTGACATATTGTTGCCTATCTAAAGCATGTGTTAAAGTTTATTTTCTTCAACTTCTTTTGTCAATTGCTTGCATAACAATCTGGGCAGCAATAAGAAATTGTTCCATTGTTATATTCTCCACTGCCGCCCATCAACACTTTGAGATGGAACCGACACTTTCTCTACTATTCTCTGTTTTCTTTGACACCCTGCCGGTTTCTAGCATTTTTCCTGGCCGATCTCATAGCCTACCAATATTTCTCAAGCGCCTTCCTGTTTTCCAGTTATTTTAGCTTATTTCTGGCCTGTCTGCAAAAAGTTCGAAGCGATTTGAGCAACTCAGACTTTACTTCCTGATCTAGAGCTTCTCGAGCTGTAACTCTCGAAAATGCCGAGCTTCTCGAGCACTTCCGAAATCCCAAGGACCATTCCTGATCCCGAGCTTCTCAAGAACTGCACGAGCTGTAGCTTCTCGAGCTTCTCGAGCACTTCTCTAGCTGTAGCTTCTCGAATTTTTCGAGCACCTCAATATGGCACCTAAAAGCTAGCATGGTTGAGTTTTTTGTAGATTAGAACACTGTCACTCTTTTAAAGGAATGCACATTCTATGAGTATGTCTTAAGAAAACTATGTCCGTAACTCTTTTTTTGATAGGTTAAACATTCTGTGAGTATCTCTTAAGGAGATTATGTCTGTAACTATGTGGCTCTGTGTGCTTTTATCTGATTGGTTTTGTTTGCACAAGAGTCTGTGTTGAAAAAAATATTGTGTAAGTCTTGATTTTTTGAGTAAAGTCCACCTGTATTGTCTTGTACACTGCACTTTTAATTTGCGCGCAGCGCATTCAAAGGACACAATATAGTAATTAATAGTGAGAATAGTAAGTACACAATATATATATATAGTAATTAATAAGTATAGTTCGAGTATTTTGTAGACAATTTTTATGAACATTTATTTCATTTCAAAACAATTGTATAACAGAGCTTCATAGAAGCTATTCTGGTAAAACTGGCACCAGAGGTGTAGGTTCAACAAGTACTGTGCTCTGTACAATGTAATATAGTCTATCAGTATCTATTTTTGTCGTGTTCAGCAGTCAGCTCATTTTGGCGATTTTGGCCTCCAACATTCCATCGTGATAGCACATTAGGGTCTCTAATAAATCTCCTTGCCCTGATTTTAGGACTAAAAATGGCTGAGAACAAATTTGATGCCAATAGAGGAAGCTGAATGGAGAACTACCTCAGCAATATAGGAATGAAATTCGACATCTGTTAAGCCTGCCACTAGCTGCAGGGCACTTCCAGAAAGATCTTTGTCTTCAGGGATTGGAAGGATATGGTCGAACTTGTGAATTAACCTGTAAAAATCCCTGAATAGGGTGGCTTTAAGAATATCTCTTTGAAGTGCCTTGTCCGAGCTTTGGTGAGGCTCATGGTCAAGCCTTGCTCTTGGACATGAACTCCGTTGGCAGCATCGACATGCACTAAGCTGGTTAGATAATCCATGGCGCAAGAGCTATTACTAAGCAAAGAAAACTGCATAGATTGGAATCGTGAAAGATATTTGTAGTGATTCTACAAATACGAAATGGCATATAAGCTGACGTGTTCGAGACCTATTAGGTTACCAAAATAATATTGAATTTTTTCGTACGAATCACATCCAGCGCGACAAATTTGTATTTGGTAGATTAAGATGCAATTTGTATGTATTTGATAGGTATGTTCAACCTTTACACCAAAGCTTCTCGCGCTAAGCGCAAGGTGGCAGAGTCCTCCTCTTAGCATCTTAAGTGTAGGAACTTTCCTTCGACTCGTACTACGCACGAATCAGAGAAGATTGCCTCATAATAGATCTACATAGACAATAAAAAAAAACCCTCACACTTAACTTGTCGTGCCTAGCGCGAGACATTGCTGCAAGTTCCTAATTTTAAAGCTTGTTTTGCAGGTGAAAGGAGATCAAGAGGGCTAGTCGATTCAGAGAGGCCACCTCCACTAAAGAACCACAGGAAGAACACCAAGGAAGTAGAAGAAGAAAATGAGGAGATAGATCGGACTCTAAGCATCAAACTCATTGATGACGGCAAATTCATAACATGTGAGCTCAGTCAAGACTTGCAAGAGATAGTTTTGACTGATGGGTCCGAATGGTTTGTCACAGTGAGCAGGGCAGACTCAAAGTATGACGTGGTCATGCATTCAAGTGAGAACAGAGATGAGGCATTCAAAAAAGTTGGTTTGGTCCTTTCGTGTGAGGAGCGGGATGACACCATCTATGTTAGAGAGGACTGTGAAGAAGACACTGACCATTTCCAAGTACAATGAAGACATAGATGGATTCAGGCCAGATAAGATAGCAGACAGTGTTACAAAATATGGCTGGCCTCTTGAAGGTTCAATCCATACGGTTCAGTCCGTCTGTGAAGGTGTGTCTGCAGTTTGAAGCTTGCAGAAGAAACTATCTTCAAGTTTCTACATATCTGGATTTGGTGATAGTGGTGGCGCACTCGAGTTAGAGTCAATGCCATCTGTAACTTTAACAAAGGCAGTGAAGGAAACAGATAGTCAGAAGAAATCGAGGGTGAATGTTGAGGACAAGCTATTGAAGTTCAAGCAATGGTATCCACTTGATTTAGACGTCACTAGATGAATAGCCATCGACAAGCTCATTAGATCACCCAGAGCATCTTTCATATCAGGATCTTTGATTCCATACATGCCCTAAAGATACAAAAGTCCATGGTATAATTCCCCACCACAGTACCAAATCCAGCTAATGTTCTACCATGGGATACAGTTAATGACAAGCCATACCCATGGAAGACATGAGATGACTTGAAGAAGAGCGACACAGTTCGCTACATTGTCATTGATGGACAACATTCAGTAGAGGCAGCCAAGGCATTTATAGAGAAAATGGATAAAATAGGTGCCAAAGAATACAGGGAGCACTTCATGTACAGGCAGTGTTGAATTCTTAGTGCTGCCACACCTCAACTAGCACTGACTACAATAAGTGCAGACTTGAACACAATTGCAAGGGTGGTACAGTACAACTCGTAAGTTACTTGTTCTTTCTTTGTTTACTCGCAATATGGACTGCAATATGTGGTCTGCAGCCTCGGGCGTAGCGCGAGTCAAATGTTTGTTATCTTGCTTTAGAGTATTCGCGCTACGCGCGACATGCACATAGAAAATGGTTCTAACTTGAAAATTTCTTTTTTGTCTCAGACCATAACCCATGTAGTTGAGGTAAGCTAGGAATCAATGGATTGAGCTTGGCCGTCCAGTTTCTAAAAGAAAGAAGCAGGGAGAGAAGAAGGACCGTTCTTATGAAGAGATGATAAAGATGATCAGCAAAGTCATCATACAGAAAAGGAAAGAAGTCACAGAGGAGGAAGAGGAAGGCAACACCAAGAAAAAGAAGTCCAAGGAAGGACCCTTTGATTCCTACCACATAGTGTTCAATCCTGATCATGTGTGGGACAAATGGAATGAGGTGTAGAACAAATGGACAGCATGTGAGCTTGTAGGAAAATCAGGCAAACCTGAGAAGGGATCCCTTGATGATTTCACTGTGACAGACCTGAGGAGTGCACAGGGTTTAAGGGAGGTTGAAATTCTCAAGGTGCTTGGGCAGGTCTTTGTGAAGAAGGTCTCCAAGATAAAAAAAATATACCATCTTTTCCAGAGGCCTGCAAGTCTATGAAAGACTTCCGTGTCATGAGGGAGGCCATCTCAAAGGAACTCATTGAGATTTTTGGAATAACCAACTTATCTGAGCAGGTTATCTTAGACATGATGAAGATATCTGATGAGGACCTGCTCAGGTACTCAAAGTGGTCATCTACTCAAAGTGTTCATCTAGATTTATTCAGCCATATAAGTCCAGAAACACGGAAAAACCAGCCCATCTATCAGCAAAAGTCTGTGTAGAGCTGAAGTGCAGAGTCAGTGGTGACTTGGATATTTCTGATACAATCTCCAAAACCTACATGGTCAAGTCATGCCAGTTTTCCCTTGTTGTTGCCACTCAGACTATTCCGAAATAACTTCATTGTTTGTGGTGGACTGCTGAACTTATCATCAGGACATAGACTACTACATCTCCATACTCTCAAATTGTCTCAATCAGACCACTGAAGTGTACACATCATTTGTGTTTCTTCCAAATCCTGCCGAGGAATATCCAAAGATCATGCAGGCCACCATACAGATAGAGGCCAACATAAGTGTAAGACATGGGGTGCTGGCAGATGGGACGCCTGATAAGAAGAGTAAAGTGTCTCATGGCATAACAATGATCACTTATGTGATCATAAATAAAGTATCAGATGAAGTGTATGATGCACACAAGAGTGGTTGCCAAAAGCTTCTTGAGCCGACACTTAGATTTACAGAGAAGCTTAACTTGGACAATTACCACTGGACCGATGAGCTCACCACTGGATTGACAAAGGAGGAATGTGAAAAGAAGTTAGAGTACAAGCAGGTTGGCCTAAAGGGTGGTGCAGTGAACAAGCACAGACTGAGCTCGAACTTTGCCTTCTACCTAGTGGATACACTTGTACCCAAGGGAGGCTTAGTCTGTGACTACTTCGTCAACGGAAGGATTGGCCATGAAGCTCTAGCCAATGGCCGAAAAATTCAAAGCTGGGTGGCCACTGAGGAGCAGAAAGAGTTCTTGGAGCTGTATTATCCTAATGTGGGAAAAAATCATATGACCTGGATTGGGGAAGCACATAAGAAAACATAGCAGAATAAGAAGGTGACACAAAAGGAAACAGAAAAAGGCTCTGAAGAGAAGGATGGAGACTCAGAGGATGGCAGATCTGAAGAGACTGTCTGTAATGAAGATGTGACTCAGAAGAAAGTCGTAGTGGATCTGAACATTCATCACCGATGTCTCCACCAAAAGAAAAGGATGCCTCTACAAAAGCGAAGTTGTCTAAGTTTGTGAGAGAGGAAGAGGACAAACTGAGCTAAACCCACAGGAACCAGCTATGCAGAATGCTTCTGTTGTTCTTGCACAAACTGACACTATTCCTACCAGAGCTGAAGAAGATGACGTCCAGGAAGGAAGTGGAGGCACCTTCACAAGCCACGCATGAGTAAGTTATCTCGCACGCAGCACGATTCCTTGTACGTTGAGTATGCTAGATGTAATAAATTGTTTCCATATCGAACAGATTCATTAGTAGAAAGTTTCACGTGTAGTGCGAAAATATCAAATTTGAATGCTAACTTCAATTATGCATTGTGCAGAGAAGACGCCAATTCCATTAACAAAAAACTAATCCTATTTGACCTTAATGGAGTTCTTCTGAAGACCTTCTCCAAAGCAGAATACTGTGCAATCCCTCCTTTTCCTGCAGGTATCTAGAGATAAATACCAAATGGGGTGTACCCAAGACCGGGTGTTCAGAAATTGTTAAGCCACCTGAAGGACAAAGTAAGCATTGGTATATGGTCATCCATGCTGAGACCCAATATATTAGAAATCAAAGGAGTTGTTATGTTCCTGAGCTGAGGGCCTTTGACTTCCACATCATTTTAGATCAAGGTCATTGTAGGCTCGTTCGTCGACGAGGTCGTGGAGCAAAGGATATCTATATAAAAAACATATATGAGGCCTTGGAGGTAATAGAAGGATTTCAGAAAGAGCAGATATGTTCGGTGGACGATGACCCGATCAAGTGTTGCTTGAATGTAGACAACAACATAAATCCTCCTACATGGCACCCGAAGGATGAAGATGAAGAGAATTGGGTGTCAGCAGAAACACTGCAGATGTTTGATTCTCTAATACACCCCCCCCCCACACACAGTGCCTGCTTTTCTAAGTGGCAGACTAGATTTGCAAGGAAAAGCAAGCGCTGCAGACTATGATCTAGTTGTAAAAAATTATTGTCAGTGAAAATGTAATCATACATAACTGTATCATATATCTTGTATATGTACATAGCTTTGATGTATATAATCAATGTTTTTTTGAGCAAATTGCTCCAACACTTGTTTCTTTCTAGCACACACTCTACTTTTTTCAATGGTTTTATTGTCATCCTTTTTCAACACACATAAAAAATGGTACAATATTGCCATCAATTCAAATAAAAGAAAATTACAGGATGCAATTTCTTGCCCAAAACATAGGTTAAAAACCCGAGTTTAAACAAAAAATAAAATGACAAGTGGAATAATTTTAAATTAATGAAATCGTGATTAACATCCCTAGCCCTGCAAAAAGAGCAAAGTCAGATGCTACCTAGAAAATTTGTTACCAAGTTCAAAATTGCTTTTGAAGAAGGATAAGCTTTGTAATGATGCAGTTGTAGAAGATTTACCCCAAGCTGTTAGCCTTAAAAGGTCTGTGGTTGATTATTAGACAAAGATGTAGAGCTTGTAATGAAAGTCCTGAAAATAAATATAGAACAGGTGTTAATAATGCTAATGTGCAACGGTGTCTTTTTTTTTTTTTGAAGGAAGGAAGCAAAGAGTTTATTAATCAGCTATAAACATTACAGAATGTACATGTCTTATTACATGTGTAATAACACGAAGAAGCCACAGGAAGAAGAGCCTGAAGCACAACGCACTTACTCCAGAATATGAGATTAACGATACGAACCAATTTGAATACGATCTCTCACCTCTGATCAAGGGAGGAACACTTATAAGCCATAAGTATCTTAAGATGTAATAGATGTATTTCATATTCAAAACCTTAGGCGAACCCCTTTTTATGTTTCAAAATCATAGGTTGTATCACTCAAAGCATTCTTATTAAAACAATGACTTAATTTGATAGAAGTTTAAGTCCACATATCTCATATTCTAAAATCTTAGGCGAACCCATATAAGATTCGACTCTCTATGTTTCATATTTTAAAACTTTATGCAATTTCATATTCCAAAACTTTAAGCGAAGGTTCGAGTCCCCGTAATTCATATTCCAAAATCTTAGGCGAACCCCTATTTCATGTTTCAAAATGATAGGTGCCCACAATCGTAAAGGACCATAACCGTAATGAGAGGCGCTCAGAGACTCCAACATACAATATAGGTTATAGAATCGATGGATCCGACGACTGAGGTTGTCCAGGGCACACCTCGTATAGAATAGTAGCACAATAACAATATATATTATTTGTGTACAATCATAGATTGCGCTCCATCCAGTAGTCCAAGACAACTGGTGGACCCCCCCATACAAATATGCACCCAAACGTATGAGATCTACATCATCTTATAGAGAACATATATTGTCTCGCTATCGTAAATGCCATTCTAAGAAAGTAAGTAAGTTGCTAGAATGTTCAGTCTAATTAACTGTCAAAACCTATATTCACACATTGTTCTACTGATACTGCATTAATACCTAATTATATCATATGAAATAGTGACATATAGGTGCTTTACCAAAGAACCACATGTTGAAAAAAGAAGATCGTGGAAATACTGAAGAATTTAACTATTGCGCAGTATTCTACATGGGCTTTGAGTGATGACAATGTGGTCCTCAATTATTGAGCCAAAATGCGGCAAAGTTAAGATGGCTCATAACTTCTCAAAATCATTAATATTAAATAAATAGCAATATAAAACAAAAGGTTGTGGAATCCCTAAACGACAAATAAATTAAAGAAGAATGAAAAGAAATTGCTATTTCAACAAAGGAAGCACATGAAATTTTATTGAGTTGGCAATTTCAACATTCATGTTTATGACAAGGATCCATCTATTCTCTTTCCATTAAGTTGTTGCACATTGTAATTATTGTGTCTAATGCCACATCTATAGAACTATTATGCTACTGAATGAAGTTGCTTTCACTTGTCATAAACAAGAAGAAACGAGGACATTGAGGACAATAAATTAGATGTAGTTGATTCCAACATGGGGGCTACAAATTGTATCTTTGAATCACCATGGTAATATAATAGAATAGAATAGAATAGAATAGAATAGAATCACATTTTTATCGTCCACGGAGACCAATTGGCCTATGGGACCCATACAAAGAAAGAACAACAAGTGCATTACGACCTAGTAGTGTGATGGGATATGGGTTCTCTCTTCTGTGTTTACTTCCTTCATAAAGGAGCTAACACCATTTCCAACTTAAAAAAATTTGAACCCGTCATATCCTAGCTAACAAATTTGACAACTATGGTACAAAAAAACTTTTGAATTAGTCTAATGATATCGTTGTAAGCATATCAATAGAACAACTATGAGAGAAGAATAACAACTTGTGGATGGGGAGGTATGGGGAGGTATGAAAAAGAATGGACCAAGTGGGGAATACATGGACCCCATTGAGCATATAATGCAATTAATTATGAAGACCCACATTGAACTATGTTGCAAGGGATATAAGATAACACGACATAGCCAGATGGCCACAAAAATGTTAATGCTAGCAATCGGTTGAAAATAATGGTGAAGTGGTGCAACCCTAATGGTTGGGATTCCATCCCCTAGAATCTCCAACAGCCATGATTCTGGAGTTACCTTTGATGTGCCGATGTGGCACAATCCCACTTCAAGAGTGAATGGGCATCAAGGGAAAGACCACAAGTGTGTTTCAACCTAGTTCTTCATCGCCAGCAGCAATATCTACCTACAAGGAAGATCGATTAATCTGGTCAGCTTCAGATCCCTCATAGCTGACCACAAAGAGATGATAAAGTATGCATCATGACACAAGAGCAATCCTGGAGCACGAGGAGACCCTCTGCCAGGAGGAGCACTCAAGTACTACCTACCTCCTCGCCAACAACAGAGTAGTAGTTATGCACAGAGCTTTCAATCTGCTTGGAGAGGAAGCCATCTACATGCTCATTGCACTTATAGTTTTGGCAGACATGGAGGACTTGCCAACAACATCGACCATGCTATTTTGGTAAAGCGATCAGTAGCCTTCATCACATTCGACTTTGCAGTTCTCCACCTTCGACAAGGGAGACCAACAGTCATTGCAGCTCTCATAGCAGACAAAAAGGTAGAAGAGCTTGTGTTGGTCATCAGAAGAGGCTTATCCAGAGATATACTCAAAAACTTGGGACGCACTGTTGGCACAACCCAACTCAAGAAACTTTGTGTTGCATTATAAATGTTATTTGATATTTTGGCCGCAACAACTATATGATTAACCAATAAATGCAAAAACAAATTAGCTCATATAAGTGCTATAATGAAATGTGTGCAGCAAGCAGACATCTACAAAAGGATAGGACCCCTCCACCGCAATACCAACCTCGGATTATTTTAAAGAATTCTGTATGCATAGCCAAGAGGAAGGAATGTCTCAAATGAGGTTCGGCATCCAAGAGATAAAGGACTTATTGGCCGAAATAGTAGCAGCTTCGCTTGGCTAGAATACGCCATTACCCCAGGCACCCCCTCAGAATAAAGACAAAGGAAAGAAAAGGTCCAGACGCAGATCACCTAGCTCCAATTCAACATCCGAGCATTCTGATTTAGATACAGAAACAGAAGGAGAAAAAGACAACGAGCAAGATCAAAATAATAGGCGATGCCAAAACAGGGGCAGGGGCAATAAATGCTCAGACTATCAAAAGAAGGTAGACTCCAATCTTCGTAATGTCTGATTAGAAGATGGAACAATTTTTGGGTAGAGTGGAAGCGGAGGCCGAGGCGGAGGTGGAGGCAGAATTAGATACGCTTAGAGCATGAGGGAAAAGGATAAAGGCAGTGTGGCTATGGCTAACCTAAAAGGAGCAGCAAGAATTTGGTGGAAGGACTCTTCAAAAGCCTATGAGTTGATCAGAAATAGCTGCAGATTTAAAAAGTTTGCCAATGCATTTTAATGCCATTATGATCCAAAGGAGCGTAAGTGTCACATGATGCAGTCCTTTTACAAGTTGAAGCAGGAGAACAAGACGATGTTGAAGTAAACCAAATAATTCATGAGGCTAAAATTATATGCGCCAAAATTAAGTGAAAGCCACGTCGTGGAATGGTACATCGAAGGCCTAAGTGATGAAATCAGAAAACTCGTCAGGGCTATCAACCCTCGGTCTGAAGTATAATCCAAAGCAGTGAGCCTACAAGAAAAAGATCCCTAAGACAATGGTCTTCGACAGGGGTCGGATGATAAAGGGAAAACCCCCCCATAGATGTATTTAGATTTCTGTCATATTCTTTCACCAAATGCAAGTTGAAGGGGTAATGCCAAATAACATCACATTCATGTGCATTTTTAATACATGTGCCTATGTTGCAGCTTTAGAAACATGTAAGGAAGTCTATGCCCAAGTCATTAAAATAGTTCCTGAGCTAGATTACCTAGGGCTACTTTACTGTTGTCAACCTATTTGCAAAATGTGGAAGTATTAATTATGCCTGCACTGTATTTGACATAATGTTTGCACGTCATACAATGTTCCAGAATGCAATACTAAAAGCAAATGGTTGGCAAGGGAATAGAACGTTCAATAAAATATAAGAAGGAATTGTTTCAAGCAAGGTTACATTTCTTGAACTTTTATGCATTTGTGAGAGCCAATCCCTACCGGAGTTAGAAAAGTATGTCCATGCACATTGCATTCAATTTAAACTTTGTTGTGATACTGTGATACGTGTATGTTGGTAATATCCTTATAAACATCTATGCCAAGTGTATAAGCATAAATAGTGTTCATTTTCATGGGATATAATCACCAAGATCCCATTGCTTCCTGATATGACATCATAGGTGACATTGCTAGGGGCATGTGATGTTGTAGAACATGGTGCAGGACATGCTATTGTGCTGGACTTTGGATCTTACAGTGATGCAAGCTATCCCATCCTGACAATAACTTAGCATGTATGCTATGATGTAATAATTTGGTGAATTCTAATAAGGATCACTGAATTCCAATGAGGGTCATACACAATATTAGCATGGGGTGAGCTTCTCTAATTGGCACAATGGCTGGCTATTAAATATCTTAACACTTGTCATTATTATTTTGTGCCACATATCACATAAACACTTTGATAAACATGCTTGCACATTTCATTATAAAGGAGCAGGAATAGATGGCAATCTCAAAAACAAATCCTATCACTAAATCCAACAAGTGGAAGATTATAGCATGTTAAAGGAAATATAGAAGTAAGAAGTAATGATGTGCATATGTAGAATGATATTTTGCTACAACCTCGTGACATATACCCCTTTGTACATAGTATAATTGTCATGAACCTACGCAAAGAACAAGGAAAATACGCAGAAAATACGTGAAAAATACACAAGAAATACGCGGGGAATC
>JAANSK020229190.1:0-14214 GCA_011763485.2 Isoetes engelmannii
GTATAAAAAAACCTGTACGAGCATACCCCATAAACGAGGATCGCTATCTATGGCCCACATTAAAGCATAAATCGTGAATATGCCCATCAAAAATCTCTCGTTGCCCGGAGTCACCCCCTGTGTGAATATGCACCAAAACTACAATGAGAGAAAACTACTTAATTACCACAAGCTCGCAAGGTAAACTAAGAGGGCAGCATCTCACCCTCCAGTACTCAAATACTGGCAAAGCCAAAAATATAATTCCATGCCCAGGTGGTCTTTGTCAAATTTCAACAAGGATATGCCATTTCAAGTCATCTTTGGTTTTACCTTTTTTTTCTTATTCCTTAACCTTAGTACTGATGCATGTAGCTTAGATGATTAATGTAAATCCTCCGCTTAACTAGTTTACCTCAGCGGGTCCGGATAGGTAGCCTCAAAGTGTGGTTCTTTACACCTTGTATACACCTGCTTGCATCACAACTTAACTTGTGGATGGAAAACCTAGTATTTGCCAATTCTAGTAGTGAACAATGACTTGCTAAAATAGATCAATCTTTGCATGAAATTCCTTGACTAAAACTTAAAATTGCAATTAAGGTCTTTTTGGTACCCATTATGGAAACTGGGTCACATGGTTCTGCCTCCAGAATGGAAAGCAGGGGTTCAATTCCGCTCAAGCAGTCAGCTGCAGGTGATCAACAGGTAAATCGGTTGCGCTTCCCATGTGGGGGGACAAAACCGGGTCGATGATTCCAGGACCCGCTCCCGACTACCCCCAGTCGCGGGACCCCCTAGAATCATCTCACCAGTTTCCATGCCCCTATACATACACTAGCAATTTGTCTTCATCTAGATGCACTTCCCATGTGGTTTTGAGCAATCCTAACCGGGAAACATGTCCATTAGAGTTTCTCACATATGGCATCTTTGTTTTGCCCTTTCATATGATGTTGGACAAGCTTCAGGGTAATTGTGGAGATAAAAGCTGTTCCTTTACAAGTAGAATGAAAGAGCCGAGGCTTTATGAAAGCATGGAAAATGCATTCAAAAGAAGGGAAAAGAAAAGCTCGTCGAGAGAGGTTTTATGCTATATAAGAAAAATGGGGGGGGCTGGACTGACCTGGTACAGTCACCAAGCGCCAGAACTTGAGCTGTCAGGTCAGCTGCAGCGACCAGGTCTTTTGCTTGGAGAGCCAGGTCGGCCGGGTGCCTCTCACGCAGCCAGCCAGGGTGACCGCGACCTGACGGGGTCGTTCAGGCCTTCTCACGCAGCCAGGCAGAGTGACCGCGACCTGACCAGGTCGTCCACGCCAGGCAAATGGAGCTACAAATTCTTTTTATAAACTTAGTTTATTAGCTGGTGTTTGCAGTCTGATATGCGGATAACAAGTGCATATTTTTTGCGCTTAAAACTAACACATGAACGTGTTTTTGGTGGCCCACTGTACCTCTAACATTAGCTGGGAAGTAATGAGATGTTTATCCTGCTAGATCACATGTTTTTGATATCGACATGAGTATTACGACAAATTCCCTTAGTGTTGGTTCCTCGGTTTTTTCCTAGCACGAATTTATAAAGCCTCCTCTGGGTGTCTTTATGCTGCCAATTTTTCTTGTAGTACTTGCCACATAAAAAGATAAAAATCTACCAATATCACTGGATGGCAGGTGTTTGTTGGAGCAGTGGAGCTCAGATGACGAGCGCATGGACAAATCAGGGCATGTTGTGAAAGCATGTGGAGGCATGTTGATCTGGTGGTTAAGTTAAAGGATTTCAATGCTTAATTTCCCTGTATAGGGATTTTTATGCTGGTGTTTCGTTTTTTCCATTGGCAGAGGCTTCATGTGAGGCAGAGGATTGGCCTCTTTTTGAGGTTGTTTATGATTGGGAATGCTTAGTTTTGGAATTGAAGCAACCTTTCTACCACAAAACCTTTGTATTTTAGGCATAGCAGGGGGGGGGGGTTGATTTTGATAAATTAAATAAATTCCAAAGGTATGGAAATGCTTTAAAAATTTGTCACATACATAGGGGGGGTGTCATAGTCGAAAAATTAACATCTAGTGGGACAGGGGAAGGGAAGGAAGGTAGCGATCGGCTGACAGGTGGCAGAATCCATCCATCCATTTTTAGAGACGCCAGAGCCCCACTGCCTTTAAACGCCCCTTTCACACTCCGCCACACATTTCAAATCCTGCCACGTCACCCTGTCCCCCGTCGCAATCCCTAATTTTAACTCCGCCTAAAATCGCCTCCTCCCGCCACGTGGCGGGGCCCTCCCCCAAAGGACGGCCCTGCTGACGTCGCCACGCCCTCCATCATTGCCTCAATCAGTCGTCCTGTTGGTCACGTGCATCTTTCAAAAAAAAGGGAATCTTGGCCCCTAAGTACACCCCTATTTTTGCCTCCCTTCCACGTCGGATGTACACGTCACCATCCCATTTTTTGTCTTTTCCTTACCACCCCCCTTTGCTTTTTTTATGCATGTTCCACCCTAGATGTTCCTTCCCCTTCCCCCTTCACACCCATTTTTTCTGTCTTATGTTCTTGCCATATCTCCTCCCTTTCACACCCTGGAGCTCCCCCATGTCCTGCATTGTATACCCTCCAACCAAAAATGCCTCTTTCTCTCTCTATCTCTCACTCTCTTTCTCTCTCCTGCATGCCACCCACACACACGCATACAGTATCTTCCTTGCTCTTTTCAGAGTTGTCAGCATCATCATCGCCCTGTCGTCCCAAACACGTCGTCCTTTTCCCAGCCTACCTCCTTCCTCCGACTCCACTTGACACCTTGGTTTCTCGATCCTTACAATTTTCAAATACATCATGTATAACAAACTCCAGTTTCTTGACGCGAACTGCAATCTTGTATAGCTGGACACTGAACCACGTTATTCTCTCAGTTATCACCTTCATATTATTAGGATATTCCAAGGGGAAATGAGGTTCATCTTGAGCAATGTATGAATACCTTTGAAGCTGGCAACTGATATCTGGACCCCAGTTAAAGATGCCTGGGGTTGCATGGATAGCAATTTGACTAGTTCTATGTAATTGTAAAAAGTTCCAGCCCCACTACCAGAATAAAACACGTCTTGTTCCACTATAATCAACACCAAATCTTTAATGTACAGATATGGTATATATATGTGATCCCTTGATGTGTACTCAGAACCAAGCAACAGAAAAAGGATCATATAAAGTCATGCAAATTCTAGATCTCCAAAGCTTTATTTGATCCATTTTCAAAGATTTTTCTTGGTGAATGAAGTGATATATATGACTCATATTAAGACAATCCAGAGTGACTATAGTAGAAGATGACATCCTTTGGTAAAAAATAGTGTATTCGAACAAGTACTTTTGCATATCGCTAAAAGGATACTATATTTCGCTGATTAAACTATGATCTAACTTTGAAGTTTATCAAGTTGTATGTCGTGTATCTTGCTTCCCTTCCAAACTGCCTACTAGTGTGAGTAGGTTTCCTCCGTTTGGCACTATTAGCTGCAGGGATGTGGTCTTGTCCAACTGTTGGTATATAGGTCATACATTCAGTAATGATAAGTAGTAGAAATTAAGTCCTAATGTACCAATAAACTACAATGTAAGGATGCAGACAGAGATGCTCTGCGCTTTATAGTTTTCAACCACGTGCTTCAAATACGACCATAAAAGAACTGGAGCTTGATCCAACGTGTTTTCTAATCATTGATTAGCTAATCATCTAATTATAACTCAGTATCATGAACATTATTTTGCATTTTGACATCATTCAAGAAAGTATTGCTTGTTTTATTTTTGGAATCCCATTGATTGAGCACTTGTTTGTAGCATTAGTTGATGAAGTTATAAACTGCATGTCCAACTCCATCATGAGAACATGTATTGTTCTCATGAGTATAGTACATACATCACATTCTTCGTATCACATGAAGCCAATCCATTACCTAGTTGCGATACCTTATCTCATGAGTTGCTTTCTTAGATTATTACCAGTACATATGATAGATTTAAGGTCTCTACCACAGGACCGGTTGGTCATACTTGAACCCGTGACCTCGCAGCAATGAATATTACTGTTCCTATTACTAGAACAATGTTGGCCATTCTTGAACCCATGAACTCGGGTATTGCAGTTTAAGCTCCTACCATTAGACCATGCCCCAAAGGACCCTAACCTAAACCAGTGATCTAAAGGATTGCTATGTCAATACTATAGTCTTCGCTCTTCCATAGATGTTAAAGTGGTATTTTCCTCCATCTCATATTGTGATCAAGAAATTTGGAACTTCTATTATAATTAGGATGCCTGCTTAGTTGATCGAACTCCAACTACAACTAGAACCTTGATGCAATTGGTTGAGTTACTCAACCAAGTTCCATATAGTTTGGCTTCAAATCCTTCAGGAGGATATCCAATCTTCCATGTTGTTATTTTTCCTACATGATGTTGCCACAAATGTTGTACGATGTACCTTTTTAGTGAAACTGCATTATTTTAAGTAGTTCGAGTACTCAGTCGAGTTCTATATGGTCGCAGTTGAAGTCCTTATGAGAATGTAAGGACAACAGTTTAGAGCAAGACTGTTGCATATCATAGACCAATTGGTCTTTAGTGTATGCTACTACAAATGCTCCTTTCCATTCTATCAATTCAATGTAATCCCCTTATCCCCTCAAGTATTATATTTATAAGTCTTGAAAGGCAAGCTAATGAATGGCAAGCTAATGAAACTAATGTAGGATACAATTGAAATAATTTTATGTTAGATAAGGTTATCTCCAATATACATTTATGCACATCATTTGTTTGAAGAATAGTTTCACCAAAAAGAATATGAATGTTACATAGCTATGGGTATTTTATAAATCTCTATCATGCCAGTGAATTTCAAGGCAGGACTGTGTTGCAAATTGTTCCACCATGTCAGTTTTGAAACCTCATAATTGTATCGATAACTTCTTTCTATCTTTTAAAGATTGCTAACCAAACTAGCACTTCATCAATGGGGGCCTCAATGGCAATTAAAGTGATCCTTTAATAAATGATGTACCATCACCAACACAATATGTACAAAAGTTCTTAACCGACATTTAAAGAGTCTGATGTAAAGAGAACTTTTGGCAACAACATTTATGTCTCGAAGTTCAATAAATATACCCAAAGATAACTTGCTACACTCCATTTGCATTAGAAACCAAAAAACAGGACCAAACAAATTTACAAATTTTTGATGAGATCAACATTGGATCCAAGGAGTTCCTTTTGGGAGGCACCCAACATAAATGCAAATCATTAAAGCTACTGATGCAACAAGGCAAGGAAGGGAGATATCGAAAGAAACAAGGAGGGCGAAAAGCCAGAGTGCTAGGGCCAAATGTGGGGGAAGAGCTTAACTTTATGAGGAACTTAACTTTCCAAGGAGGGACACAAATGGCTAGGAAACAAAGGGAGACTTTTGGTAGAGAAAGTCCATATAAAAAAAGGGTATAAAATAAGGTTAAGATATGCTAGAAAACAAGGGCATATCCATGCATGTAGAATGATGACACCGGAAATATCCATAATTAGTGTTTATGGGGACCCGAGATATCCATAGAAGGGCAGCATCTGGAAGTGGTTACTAAACGACAGAAGGGTCGTGTTCTAACCTGGCGAGCAGCCGACCCTACCTTACCAGCTCCTCTGTGACCCGTGTTCCAGTTTTTTTAAAATGTACTCCTAATATACACCCTTGTCCCCTTCCCTTTGTCCTCCTCTCCTTTTCGCCTTAGTGGGCACTTGCATACCTCTTCTGCCCCTTCGTACCACATTTTTTGTTGCCTTTGTTTTTCCTCCCCTTCGGACACACTTATAATTCTAAAGGACCCTCTCCTCAAAAAAAAAAAAAAAAAAAAAGAAACCTCCAACCAAAATTTAAAGGAACTACAACAATGGCAATGTTCCCACTTGTAACCCTCCAAGAACAATCAAACCACCCACATACACACTTGAAAGAAAAATACAAAGAAATGCTCC
The DNA here is from genome assembly GCA_011763485.2 of Isoetes engelmannii. Lineage (NCBI taxonomy): Eukaryota > Viridiplantae > Streptophyta > Lycopodiopsida > Isoetales > Isoetaceae > Isoetes > Isoetes engelmannii. The sequence continues at coordinate 6,012 of JAANSK020229190.1, forward strand.
CACTTGTTGCCCTCACCTTACATCCTTGATCCTCTCCTTGTTCCCACCCCTAGACAATCCCCTCGATCTCCGCTTCGCTGTCACCCCCGCCCTTTCGTCCAACATTCCTTCTCCTATGCTCTTTCCGACTCTCCCACGGGTCTGTCGTGAACATAGAAACAAAAAATCCCCAGAAAAAAGATGAACCCCGTCCATGGATCCCATTCCATCCTGTTGATGCCTTGCCTTCCCTCCCTCGGACAATCTTTATATTTTCTTCCTCCTCGTAGTACAGCCAACAATCAGATTCATCCTTTTTAACAATTCTAAAGGTGCTCAGAAAAGCTATAGTGTGTGTCACATGGCTTGGTCCTACCCACTTGTGTTATGACAAGGGATTTGGTTCCTCACCACCATTTAAATTCTGATATTCAATAGCACGTCCATTTTTCATGTGCATTTAGCTTCAAATAATGCATCATGTGTCGTCGCGACGTGCAGTACAAATATATTCTGTGTGGGGCACACTTATCAAGAAGGATTCAAGTCTCAGCCAATCACCCACACTCCTCATCACAAGGATAAGAAACAACCTATGATTGCTTTGATAAACTCAATGGATACAAAAGAAAATACCTTATTATAAGAAATCTACTGGTTTTGTACTTCAACTTGCAATTACAACACAAATATGTTGTTTGGTAACTTCCTAATCAATTCATAAAAGATTATGCATTGTCCTTACTGATGCTCTCCTTTTCGAATGACACCTCACAATATTTATTTCTTTCTCCTCTTTTTAAGCAGTTTGCGCTGCTTTAAGAAAATATTTGATGTGAATTATATAACTTTTTAGTTCCTTTCTTGATTCACTGAGATAAGCATCATGAGAGAGCAAAGGTGCATGCTCCTTTACCTTTATAAGTATATAAAAGAATGAATAAAAGCATGTGCAGTTAAAGTGGTTTACACACTAACTATCTAGAATTTAATTTCTTGAAGCTTCCAATTTGAAAAAAGCCTGTCGAAGATATACAATTCTTATGTATCATCACTAGATTGTAATGTTTGCATGTTTATCAATGATTAAGAAAAAGCATCGCCCTATTTAAAAAATTCTAGAAGGCTTTACTTGGGCCCATAACCTTTTAGTCTACTATGACTTTAAGAGTTATTTAGAGAGTCGCATATTTTAGCTCGATAATGCTTACATGCATACATATGTGGGAATAGAGTAGAAAATCGCTCCAACAATATTTGTTTTGTTTTCTTTAAGTCTTGTACTCTTGACCTTAGTAATCTTAATAGTTTTGGTGGCCCCACGCAACATATGCCTTACTACTGTTTTGATCAAAAAACTCATCTCTATCTAATTTTCTGGATGTTTGTCAACGTGCACGTCGGTTCCTCTGTCCATATACTTGTTAGCCTCGAAACCTAAAATGTGCAAAGACCTGCATTATACAAAGAGTCCTATCTCATATCTAGGTGACGTAAATTCTTATATGTAAAGACATAACATTGAAGTACAATATTATTCTACATAAAAGTCTTCCATTAGTAGCAAAAAGAGTGTTGTTGCACACCTATAAATTACAACAAAATCACCAATGCATGCTTAGAACAAATGGAATGGAGAGATAGATAGACAAATAAGATTTTTAACGTCGGGAGAAGAACCGAATAGAATGTATTTTTTTAATCGTCCACCGGAGACCAATTGGCCTATGGGACCCAAAGAAAGAGAGAGCAGCAAGTGTATTACTGTCAGGATTAAAAAATCCCTGCCCCGAAGGGTTTTCGAGAAGAAAATCTTAGCAGTAATAAGTATGCTGGTAGACTGTACAATCGTGTAACACAATTCAATACCGCACTGAAGGGCACGGTTGAGTCCGTACAACCATGACCTCTTGAAGATATGATTCCAGCAAACCCATGGAGGTCGTGTCCAATAGCACATGCAGCGGTTGGCCATGCAGAACCAACTATACATACCGTGCCCATATATGCTGGGCAGGTCTGAAGAACATGGCATTCATTCTCAATGGCACCCTGCTGGCAACACTGACAGATCCTACCCTCGCGTGCCTCCCGAATCCATCGGCTTGTCTCATTGCGGAGGCGATGTGCACCCGTGCGGATAGAAGCTATCAGTCTGCGCTTCATGGGTGCGCAGATAGCAGTGCGGGCCTCGTGCGAGCATGGATTGACCTGCTGCTGACGATAGTGCGCTATCTTGACATGTGTCAGGGTATCTGCATCCCATAGTTTGCTAAGGAATCAAGCATCAAGGTACTGCCTCAATTCATCGTGCTTCTTCTTCGTGCGTACCTGCACGCACCTGTATGCCTGTACATTCCATCGGGAGAACTACTGAGCTTGTTTGTCCTTCCAGCAAGCTTTGAGGCACTATGGACCCATTGCTATAGCTAAAGCCAGATTTAGCAAACGGGTATCACCCATACAAACCACCTTCTGGAAGTAAAGGATATGGTGGTCTAGTGCGTCTTCTCACACTCACTCCATTTTCATTATCTCTCCCTCCCACCAATTGACAATTTTGTTTGCATGATTCGAGGAAGCCTTCTTGCTAATGTGGTTAGCCACCAATTGAATGTGTAGCAAAACAACTTGGGGTCTTAGGATTAATTTGGTGTCCTAGGGAGAAATTGATTCGATTGTAGAAAGGCACCCATTGCAAAACATTCCATGTTGGTTTATCACACATGATTAAAAATTAATTTGAATTGAAATTAGCTTCCACTGAGGCCAGAACGACTTATGGGATCCAAACAACAAAGAACAACCGACATATTATTGTACAAGATTCAAAAAAGGGGTAGGTTTAATTAAGAAAATAATCGCCTTTATTTGCTAGTTATATTGGCCAAAGCTTTACATTTTTATTATTCTATTCTATTATATTCTATAAAATAAACTCTAGCATGGGACTTGTTTTAGCAGGGGTTCAACTCCTCCTGTATATGCTATTTCAAAACCATAGACGCCACGTACATGATCTGCATACAGAAGTTAGCCGGATTTGCAGCTAGAAGTAAGCTTCGAGCCGGATCTGCATAGAGATTCAAGCTTCGAGCACTGAGATCTGCACAGAGATTTGAGCACACAGATTCAAGCTTCGAGCCTTCTGCAGACAGAGGTAAGCTTCGACAGACAGTCTGCGGCTGAAAAAACCTAAGCAAAGAAACTCTAACGAAGAAAACGGCGGCGCAAACCCTAAAATCTGTACTTGTTGAGTCGGTTAAGCGGAATGGAGGTCCCCAACTTCTATTCTGTGATGTAGGGGCAGGCCAGGTGCCGCCACCAGAATACACCGTGGACTAAAAACAAGACCCAACTTCTATATTGGTTCCAAATGATCCACTCTAGAACATTTATTATGCATCAAGTAACTACATCATTGGAAAAATGTCAAGTGCTATCATCTTCGCATCAATGAAATGGCTATTGGAGTGATAAATGATCCCATTGAAATAAATTGTGTAGCACATGTTTCACGTCACCTATGTCTGTACTCTCCTCAAGCCTACAAGTTAGATTTCTTCCAGAATAGTACGAATGCTAGTGAAGATAATCAATTTAATAATCAATGAGGAATTTGCAAACATCAGCATCTTTCTGATTTCATTTTGCCTGATAGACTTTAATCAAGCATCAGTTTAATAATATTGAAATAATAGGCTTTTATACTTAGCCATGCCTCCAATATATTTTTATTTACTTCCACGTTTCGCCTATTGAACTTTCCATTAACATAGCTAGTAAACCTAGAGTTTATTAGGCGGAATAGATCTAGGGGCTAAAGAATTTAAAGCACATACCTTGCTTAAAATTTAGAAAATTGAAGGTTTTGGTTACACAAATTTCCAGACACATTGTAGTGGGAAATTGGCTTTAAGTACATAAAAAGGCATCTATGTACTGGCAAAGCTACTGTAACCTTTATACTCCACCAAGCAACATACACCTTGAGGGGTTCACGCTTCAGCGCAATATTGCCTAAGAAACATTCGCAAACTAGAGTTTACTCAATCTAAGATTTGATCATGCTTGTCGCATTGAATTTAAAATTATATTGGATAGATATGTTAACTTATATAGAAATACAAATATAAGATTGCAAAAGATGAGGGAGACATCATATAAAAGTAAGAATGTCAATCCCAAGCTAGAACAATTAAGTGGTGAAACTTTAATAGTCATATTTAGCAATCCAAAAGGAGCACTATTTAATGGGGATTTTGTCTTCTCATCAATGAATGAGGTCTTATGAGATTGCAATATGGAAGAGTGTTGTTTTCTCGGTGGTGCTAGTTAGTTGGAGGACCAACCAACTGTGATGTCACTTTGGATCTAGTTTACCAATGTTATTTGTTTGTGTTGGAGACAGTAGCGTGGCTGTGTTGAGGTAAATACAAAAAGATGGGCGTATAACAAAACAAGCATAAGCTTACACAGTAGGAATGTTTATGGTGGCCTGGACTCTTTCTAATCTCCAAGAGGGGCATGCACATGAGTACAAAAATAAGACATAATCGCGCAGCATAACAACATAACAGCAGATGGGAGAATTTCTGGCGATGGCGTTATCTGGCAGATGGAGGAAACAATCTCCAGACATGTGAAGAACAATGACATGTTAGAATAATGGCCAATGACAGGATGGGACAAGGGAAGAGGGAGGTCACTTGGGACCCATGTGAAAGCTTGATAGGATAAGTTTTTTTTTTTTTTTTGGGATGCCACCATTTTTATAGTGTGTTAGAAAATCTAGTTTAGGCAAGGAAGAAAATATTCCCAAGTAGGAGGATTAGGGCAAGGGAGGAAGGACAATTAGGTCATTGTCTGAGGAAGGAAGCATGTAAAAAGAAAACATCTGGACTGTGATCATGAGCATATCATGAAATTCCAAATAAAAAATTCTTTTGGGATTTCGAGGAAGGGCTACTAGGCTAAACTTTCTTTTTTTACGGGTCCACGTGGGGTTAGTTTTGTCATGACGTGGAGGCCATGTAGGCAGGTCATTTTCCAAGGGGGGCTTTGCCGACAGCGTGCGGACATGCACGACGTGCAACTCCAGCTCATACCCGTCATCTGTGGGACTCACAGTTTTTTGTCTTCATCTGACCAAAAAAAAGAAAAATAAAATTGGGCCCAATAGGGGGGCCACGGAAAATGGGCCCCCTTATAGGGCCCATTTTTATGTGGCCCCCCAATTTACCCCTTGGGTCATGTAGCCATGAAGTGGCCCCATTTGTACCCATGACCCTCGAGTAATCAGCCTTGTGTTCACTAGTCCTAGTTGGTGGGCGAGCTTTCATTGCCTCATCCCTCCCCCCTAGGCTTGCCATTTAATTTGGCAACAAATGTCGCCTGCTCGTCGGGTCAATTTGACAAATCAACTCCACTGACATGTTGCTCCTGTTTGTCTAAGCCACCGATTGACTCCGCATATTCCAGTTGCTTCTTCTGCCTTTCTATTATCGTAGGTGCTTCGTTATCTCCCTCGTCATCACTCATGCATACTGCTTAACCAGTCCTCCTCCTGTAGATCACTTTGCTCCAAACATATGCTTTCAAGCCTCCCAGATTCCTCATCTTTTTTAGGTCAAGATTTCTTAAAGTCAAAAGACTACAACATTCGAAAAAAGATGCACCAAAAGTACATATTTATCTTCTACATTATATTCTTGTAAGCATATGATCGCCATCAAATCTATATCAACGCCAGCTATAGTGCCAATAGAAAGAAAATGATAAGTGTATCATTATCAAGATTTGCTTTTCCAAAGCATTTGTTTCACATTTACCATGTAGTAGAAATTGGTCTTTATATATATAGAATAGAATCTATGGATTGTATATGTAGATCTTTTGTTGTATATATCCCTTCCAACGACCACCATAATAATTGAATAACTAACTCCGTTGTTTCTAAATTTTACATTTTCGTTACTTTCTAGGCGCACATAGCCACAATATGTTGCCTTGTGCATTGAGTGCATTCACCATATATAGGTGATAAAAGTTAAAGGTGGAATCACACTCGTGCTCGCCCAAGACTAAAAATGTGCATCAACCAAGCACACACCAATATTTCTTAATCATTTGGCACCTCCTATCACAGTTGGGGCGCCCAAAATGCAAAAAAAATCATGGGCACCCCTAACATTCCTAGTCGGTGGATATCCCCTGACCAAGATCATGGCCACTGTCAGGTCAGCATAATTGTTGAAAAGAAATCGAAGGGGGCAAAATTAGGGTTCTCATGCTAGTAAAAAGCATCGATTTAGGATCGATTGAAGCCCGTCATCAAAAAATTTACTGGCGGGTGAAAGCATGCTAGGGTGTACTAGTTTTGGCACCGTCAAAAATATCTACACTAGGTACTTCCAAAACTGGTACTTTTCTCTTTTTCTTTTCCATCAAAATCAATAGAAAAGCAACACAACAAAAGTCAAGAACATGTAATATTGAGGTGGAGGAGTATTGTTATACAATACTATTAGAGACTGAAATGAGTGCATCAACGCATAAACTTATTACCTAAAGAGGCATTACTCAAGTTTCCAGTACCCAGTGCTGAGTATTTTTCATGGTACATTTGTAGTCCCTAAAAAGTACTTTAGATGGTACACCATGCTTTCACCCTGGTAACAAAAGACAGAACACCAAAAAGCAAAATCCGAAGGGATTCATATCGAATTTGATTTTTTTGCATACTATTATGGATCATGAATTTCAATTCTTTATGATCCAAGCAATGTATCACTTTTTTAAAGAAAATAACATTTCTAGCAAACAAGGTTTAAAGGTTCTGATATATACAAACCAATTGAATAAACTCATAAAGTAATGTGGTGTTGTATGTGCATCTCATGTGGCCTTCAGCTCTTTGGACAGTAATCCTAGAGGTACACTTAACCGGACCTTCTACAACAAAAAGTAAAATTTCAACTTAAATAAGACAGGAAACTGCAAAAATTAGTACACTATCTATTTATTAAATTTGGTTTTTCCGGCGTGCCATCTTGAATTTCTTTATTTATGTTATTACCGATTTGGATGTTGCACAGGTGGGTTCATGCAAATTCAGTTGAAGGAATAACTTAAGTTTATATGGATTCTTAGCCCTGCTACTATGGCCATGCCTACATATTCAAAGCGATTTAAAAATGATTTTTGAATATATTTAAAAAGATATGTTCACATGGTACTGGCTCCCCTTTTTTTTTTTGAAGAAGAAGAACTCTTTCTCATTAAATTAAAAGAATAACAATGGTACAAGGTCAGTGAAGAGGAAGAGAAACTGCCCGAAAGGGGCAGCAATAACCTACCACTCTGTCATCTCCTTAGCAACTACTGAACAAAATGCCCATCAGCTCCACAATCCCCAGGAAGTCTCGCCAGATGGCGAACTTCCGCTCCGCAAACCCCGAAAAAACCCAAAAGCTCCTGTACCTCAGGCAGGGAATCAAGGAGGCCGAGGGCTGCTGGACCCCCTGAAAAATCCACAGCCGCCGCCGTCTCAGATCAGCCATACAAGCCAGGCTACACATAAGTGCAAAGCTTGCTTCCGCAGCAGAGGCCAAGCACCTGGATACAAATGCAGCAGCAACTGCTGGCTGGTCAAACGAACCTGGAACCGGGCCCGGACCCAGTCCCAGGCTGCCTGCAAGTGAGGACAAAGGACCAGACAATGCTCCACCATCTCTCGATGGAGACCCAACAAGGGCACATCGGACTCACCCCTGGCCTAAACCTGCTCAGACGGAGCGCCAGCGGGAGCCCGGATGCTGCCAGAAGGTGGCAAAGTGTCATGAATGACCAACGTATGGTAGGCAAACCGCACAAAGCATGAAGTGTCTACATCAGGATGAACCTTCCAAACCTGCACCGCCACGTCATCCTGAAGCAGTACTGGTATGTGCAGCAGAATGTGACGGGCCACTTGTTCTCAAATAGTCCGGTCACTGGTCCTCAAGTGAAACCGGGCTCGGAAGAACTCCCATGATGCACACATGGTACTGGCCCTTTGACTGGGGCAGAATGCACAATTTGAAGCAAGTGATTGCTTTCTGTAGATGACTGCATTTGCATTTGACGATTGATTTTTTGGCGAATCAGTTGCAATGGCCTTAGTTAAACGTGGCTCCCGAATGTGCAAAGCTTGAAGATGCAGTCTTAAATCGTCATATTTCGG
>JAANSK020229301.1:0-14213 GCA_011763485.2 Isoetes engelmannii
CTGAACATAGCAGATTAGGCTCAGCTATAAAAGAATCTACTTAAGTAATGGGCAGACAGCCTAACCTGTTGATTCTCAAAATTCTGCAGAAGTTTGGGGCAAGCTGATTTCACCAACAAAAGATCCCCATCAGTAGTAAAACATGACAAGTCATCCAGCGCTCCGGTTTTGTTAGGTGCAACTTCATTTGTAGTGCCTTCTGTATGATCTCCCAGATCCTCATCTCGACCACTACCTTTTGCTTCCAAACTTATCCAAATTTCATTTTCTGCTTCAACACCTATTGTTGTCCACCTTAAAACATATAGAGGTGTGGAATAATAAATTTTAATGCGTTTAATAGAATGTGGAACAAAACCAAGAATAGAGCCTGTGAAGGAAGTATTTTCTGCCATTTCCCTCAAACAGCAGATTGACAGTAGAGGAAGCGACTTCCTTCTGATATAGGCCGAAGCCCAGTGAAGATGGTAAGAAAGGAATTTCTCCAAGGCTACCATTTCTGGTGGCTTCCACTTGATGCATAACGCCTGCTCTTCTGCAGCCATAAAGGAATCCTTATGAGGGAAAATCAAACTTCTGCTGGCAATCTGTACTTTTACCTGTCATATGGCTACTTGTATAATAATATATATATATATGCCCAATTTTTTGTTAGGTTTGCATGCTTAAACATTTTAACCCAGGTCTTTTTATGATCGCAGGAACCACCAGAAAAGAGCATAATTGCAGATTCTAATAACAATGGGTTGAAAAACTGCTCCCAAGTCCCTGCCGAGGTAGATGTTGTAGTGGTTCTAGTCAGATACTAGAAAATGTGCTAATGATGGCTCTAGAGGATGATGATTTCTCAAGGTGGTGCCACTGCAACAATAAAATAATGGTAACTAGTAGTAAAAAATATAATTTCATAAATGGAATAAAGATTGGCAACGTAAGTGGGAGCATTTGGTAAGGATAGTTTGTAAGCTATATTTGTGTAAACTTGTATTCTTCTTTATGCCCTAACTTGATGGGTACATTGTAGCCATGTGAGAATACAACAGCCAGAATAGGCCTAATAAATATTCCTGATATGTTTACTTGACAGGTCCATTGTATCCATTACCAAGGCATGTAAGGATACAAAGTCTGAATGAACTTGAAAAAAATCCTTTCCTTGCAAACCTTCTTATCGAGATGTATCTATGAAGCCTGACAAGATTACAGCTACCATCATTATATCAGGTTTCTTATATAAGGGAGTATACTTCGTTGTTACATCAGTGAGAGTCACAGTATGATATCACAGGCAGGCCTTCATGGCAGCATTATTGATTTTCTAAGATCTTAGGTTGGCTGGATGAGGCTAGGTACTTCATAAATGGTACTTTATCTGAACCAGATATTACTAAGTGGATGACTTATACTTGATGCATGCAAGGTCATGATGATCAAACTACCAAACAACTTTCTACAATTCTCCAATACATCTCTTCTTCGCACTCATCCATTCCTTGTAAATAGAAGACCAATCACTTTCTTCCCTGTTCTACGGTTCGTTTAATGAAATAAACATTAATAGATCAAAGTGTCTCGAAATCTGGCTTTTTATTATAGATTTTCCATTTTTGGCTTTTATATAAGATAATTTATATGATAATACTAAATATAATAACTATTGACCTTAATAGAATTTAAAGGGTTTTTCTAATCCTTGCCCTTATTTTCAAGGTTGACTATTTTTTTGCCCTTTCAAGGGGAAGGGCATTTCTTCCATGCCACCCTTATTTATAATGGCTATAATTTTTTTCCCCTTCTTTTGCAGGGGAGGAGACCTATTTAAGGGTGGGCAGGCCATGAAAGTTGATCACTGCATGTCACAATAACTTTGGGGATTTGGCAGGGTCCGATAATTGCAAGAACAGCATTGACATCTTCAACGATGAATGATATATGAAGCGTCATTCAATTTCGCTTGGTTTAAAATACACAATGCTTGTGTTAAGATAGTTACTTTGCATTAATCACCATGTAACCACAATTGGTCTTGGATTTTAGACAGACATTAAATATGATAGTAATTAGTCACGTGATTGCTTATTGACATACATGTACGATTATGTACCATTGGGTCTTCTTTAACATTATTAAGGTGTTACTCATCTATGAACCTTTTTGCAAGTGCTAACATAAAAGTAGGACAACGTGCCTATCTTCAATTTGCCCCCTCAAGTGCAATTTGGAGAACAGTTTGCACATTAGCTTTGCACATTAGTAAGTGCTAGTATATACATAAGATATCTTCAAATTTGTCTCCCCAAGTGGAATTTGGGAGCATTGTATAGATGGAGTGAAGCCCCTTACGAATTTCACAAGGACCTTGACCTTGCAATCACCGACCACTGCATAACTAGTCAAGTGTTACAAACCCCATGGAAGAGGCCAAATCGGGCTACCATGAACCCCCTGGGTTCCCCACTCCTCGAGACCCTTGGATTCCCTACGCTAGAATCGCGTTGATCCCTCGAATCAATCCTACTGCATAGTGCAGCCTCCAATCGTTCCTAGAACGATTCACTATGGTGCTCCCTTTGAGATCCCTGATCTCTTATATAGGGTACCAACCCTTGTGGCATGCCGCCATACATATGCATGCATGCATGTAGACTGTTGGCCTTCCTTATGCCACTTGTCCCTTAAACTTCTAACCCTTAGGTTTAATGGTCCTATATGACCTAGAAACCAACATATGTTTACAACATATGACTTGTGACCTAAGGCCTAACTTATGTTCATAACATTCCTCCCCCCTTTAAAATTCTTGGTCCCCAAGGATGATGGGAGTATGTGTATTTTGAAACCCATTCCCTGGATCACCCGGTGACAATGGTTTCACCATCTAGTCCATTTTGAAAACATTTCCCTAGATCACCTCGTGATCATGTTTTCATTTTCTCATCCATGTAGAAACCCGTTCCTTGGATCACCCTGTGATCATGGTTTCATCCTCTAGTCGCTTCAGAAGCCCGTTCCCTGGATCACCCTGTGACCATGGTTTCATCCTCTAGTCCCTTCAGAAACCCGTTCCCTGGATCACCCAGTGACCATGGTATCATAGCTCATTGTGTTAGCGGACGTCCTACTTGCCATCTCTGATGCAAGTCTCTATGTTTTCACTTTTAGATAATTGACCTCATATTGACTCCACTAATCCTTCCGTGGTATCCACGGTTTCGAGTCAGGTGAGATTTGGCTGCATATACTCTTCACTCTCCCATGTGGCCTCGGGAAGTGATTGATTTTGCCACAAGATCCAGTACTCTGCAATATTCTTATTGCGCAAGATCCAAATGCGAGTGTCTAGAATCGCCTCAGGAGTTACCTTAGAGCTAAGGGCTAGGAGTATTGTCACAATCCTTGGATAATATTGTTTGAGTTGACTTATGAGGAATAGGGTGCACTCCTAATCTAGTCACAAGTTCCAATGTTACAAACCCCATGGAAGAGGCCAAATCTGGTTACCATGAACCCCCTGGGTTCCCCACTTCTCGAGTCCCCTGAACTCCCCACGTCAGAATCGCGTTGATCCCTCAGATCAATCCTACTGCATAGTGCAGCCTCCAATCGTTCCTAGAACGATTCTCCATGGTGCCCCCTTTGAGATCCATGATCTCTTATATAGGGTACCAACCCTTGTGGCATGCCGCCATGCATATGCATGCATGCATGTAGACTCTTGGTCTTTCTTATGTCACTTGTCCCGTAAACTCCTAACCCTTAGGTTTAATGGTCCTATATGACCTAGGGACCAACATATGTTTACAACATATGACTTATGATCTAGGGCCTAACTTAAGTTCGTAACATTCCTCCCCCCTTTAAATCCTTGGTCCCCAAGGATGATAGGAGTATGTGTATTTTGTAACCCATTCCCTGGGTCACCTGATGACCATGGTTTCACCATCTAGTCCATTTTGAAAACACTTCCCTAGATCACCTCGTGATCATGTTTTCATTTTCTCGTTCCATCAGAAACCCGTTCCTTGGATCACCATGTGACCATGGTTTCATAGCTCATTATGTTAGCGGACGTCCGACTTGCCATCCCTGATGCAAGTCTCTAAGGTAACTGACCATAATTGACTCCACTATTCCTTCCGTGGTATCCGCGGGTTTTGAGTCAGGTGAGGATTTGGCTGCATGTACTCTTCACTCTCCTGTGACGCTCCCCCGTTCTATACGGTGCTCCCATCGTATAGATACGGAGAACCCCCCTTCTCAGTAGCTCACTACCGAGTCGGGCCCTCCGTCTACCTCGGGCTACTCAGGACGAGCGAGCACCCGAAGGAAGGACACAGAGGTGTCATTGGCCTCCCATTCCTTCACTGGGACATCCTACGTGGCGGAAGCGTACATACATGTTAGCACAACACAAGAAATAATAATATGCCACCTCAGGGGGTGGCCCCTCCATCATCCAACTAATCACCAAACATGATAATACATCAAAATATATAGAAAATAGGCTCTACCTTGGGTTCAGACTCCAGGGGGTCGACTGACAGCCAGTGGCTCGGAGTACAGTAGACAACGTCATGACAATGGCTTTGGCTGGAATAAGAACATTGGCTAGGGTAGTCCACACAATCTGTCCCTCTTGTGCATACTTTGCAGATAGGTTGAATCACGCTATAATGTGGTTGTAGCCTGCCGGAGATGTAAATCTCAAGGTGTCACCCTATGAGACCTACTCCGGGTTGCATCTCCCCGGTCCGATGAGGCAGGGAAAGACAACTCTTTTCCAGGAGTATGATGGTTCCATTTGTGGCTAGAGAATGTGGCACCCCTCAGACGAATCACACCCGTACCCGACTTAACCCCCCAAAATCCATAGGTCGAGCCACCATACGGCCGACTCGCACCTATCAAGCTCAAGCACCATCTTTCGGATGCGTTCTTGACCCAGAGGGTGTCAGACCCATACCCGGCCCACACGCAGTGACCGACTATAAGCCTAGCACACTAAAACGTTCACCAACCCCAGCTGAATCCCGTACCATTTCACCATCATGTCCCTTATCTGGTGCTCAGCCACAATATAACATCTACAGCCCAGTGGGCTCGATGCACAGGCCACAATTACTGGGATTTAAAGGGTTACTCTACAAGCATATGCTACAATCCTAAAGGCTAATTCATGCCTCTACCCACCCTTAAACCCTTAACCTAGGAGGCGAAATCAGACTACTTAACTCATCCATAATTCCAGATACAAAAGCGTAACTTTAATCATCCATCTAAATCAGAGAAGGGTTAGCTTAATCAAAGAGAATGAATAGACTAATCTACTAACCCGTATCATCACTAGAACTATTGAGGCGACTCATCTTCGATCAGCTGGGCTCAACTATCAACTGGGCGCTCAAGGCGGCTGCTTAGGGCACTCAAGGGGGCTGCTCCTTGCTCCAAATTGACTTGGGGCATAATTGAGGCAGGCCTTCCACTTGATTGCATCCAAGATTGGCAAGTCCTCTCTAGCCAATCGAATTTGGCTAAGTGGGACTTGCTAATCCTAATTAATCACTAATTAACTAATAAGTAAAGCTTTACTTAATTGATTAATTAGTATAAGCTTTAATATTTTAAAGTGTCAAATTAGCATAGCTAAATATGCTTAATGAATAAATACTAGCACCCCTTGTGATTAGTAAATGATTAATGAATACTTAATCATTGGTGACGTGGCATGTATTTATACCCGTATAAATACCTAGAACGTCACATTCTCCCCCCTTAAAAATAATGTTGTCCTCAGCATTAGGAAGATAATATGAAAAACTTGTATTAACATAACTGCAGTTTACAACGAGATCACAACAGCAAGAAAAACATCACAGGATCATAACTGATCAATGTTCTTGGCCGTAGCCATTTTCAACCGACACTTAACACATAAGAGATCACACATTGATAAAACACAACAGGCCCTCAGAGGCCTCTAGTGACACCTGCAGGCAACACCTACTGCTCACCGCCTGCAGAATCACATTAATATTAGTATTGAAAAGTTGTGGTTGAAGGGACAACCCCTTTATAATTTTAACCTAGATGCAATTTAACATGCATTTCTAGCCTAGCATGTGCCTATGCCTATGCTATAGATGTACATGCCTAATAGGCGTTAAGCCGCTGGCTAGGGAACATGGACGACTTGATCCCATTATCGCCCATAACTACCTGCCCGACTTAATCTACACGAAGGCGGATGCAGACATTCCATGTTGAATGCATGCAACCCCCCTCGACAACCGTAGCTAAGAGACACGAAGTGCGGTTGGAGCACACTTCAAAACTCATGCTCTTTGATTCTAATCTGGTGATATCCAAAACGTAAATCAATTTTAGAAAAATACTTGGCGCCTTGAAGTTGATCCATAAGATCATCTGGCCTAGGCAATGCATACCGATTCTTAATGGTGTGCTTATTTAATTGACGGTGGTCAATACACATGCGAAGAGTACCATCTTTCTTCCTAACAAAGAGTATAGGTGCACCAAAAGAGAATACACTTGGCCTAATGAATCTTAGGTTAAGAAAATCCTGCAGCTGTTTCTTAAGCTCGGCTAACTCTAGAGTATTCAATCGGTAGGGAGTCTTACTGGTAGGCTTAGTATCAGGTGCAATGGTAATTTCACATATAAGCCCTCTAAAAGGCGGCAACTTATGAATTTCTTCAGAAAAAAAATCATGAAATTCATGAAGAGGATTCCCAATAGGTGGGGGTAAGCCTGTAATGACTTCCTCTTGTTTGGACGGTGACGCAATGGATGGATGCAACTTTTATAAGATGAGTAACTTTATTCCTTTTGAAAGCTTTGCTCAACTGTTCCAAGGAAATACACTCCATTATAATGAGCTTAGTTGGATTACCTGTGATTGTAACCCGAGTGCCATCCGGTGCAGTAAATGTCACCGCACGTTTTTTCACAGTCAATGTTGGCTTTGGCGGCTGCTAAAAACTCCATCTCCATAATAAGATTAAAGTTCCTAATATTCATAATTTTTGCCCCCATAGAAGCAGATGCACCAGGCAACTTAATATCCAGATTAAGGCGACGACCTTGGGTATAACAGACAACACCAATGACCAAAATAACTGGTCTAGGCTTAGACTTTAGAACCTTAGCATGCAACATTTCAGCCACTATAGGAGACGCAAAATTGTGGATGCTACCAGTGTCCATCAAAACAATAAATGGCTTAGAGTCTATAGTCCCAACAGTAGAAATTCTAGAGCCTAGTTGGACTCCGACGCAGACCAACAACCATGCTATGAATGAATCAGCCATGGGAGCCCTCCTTTACTTCAAAAAAAAAATGTACAACATATTCTTAAAATATGTCAAACGAAAATCCCTCATGCCGACCGGCCTTGTTGGGCGTACAAGAATACTCAAATACCCCTAGACAAATAGGAAATCTTAAGCCTTCAATTCCATGATTCGCAAAGTGACGACCCCAGCAGCATAAGTCGAGAGCAACGCCACGAGGCACCTGATGCCTGCAAGTCCTCCCTCTCCAAGCCAACCGATCGTGAGGATAAGCGCCTCCACGCTAACCAACCTCAAACGGATGAAGGTATTTGCTATTGAAATATCAAGTGAATTAGTGCAATAGAAATGAACTATAGTGCACCTTAGAATACTAGACTAAACTTTATTTAAATTATTTCAATAGTCACCACCAGCTACAGTAGCGAGACCAATGCTACAGTAACTATTACCCAATGCTACAGTGCACTGCAAAATTTCGTTCAAGGATCGAACTTCTTCATTCAAATTCCGAGAGCACAAGCATATCGTACATGATCAGCAAGCACCAGCCTGATCAGACTAAGAAATTAGCTATACAACTTGGTTTTTTAATCATGCAGCCCGGCAACCAAGCCGGGCCGATCTCCATCGTAATTATCCTATATTCATGGGATTTTTTTTTGTTCACTCCTTATTGGACCAATTATAGCTCCTTACATTTTTGGCTTAAGATCACCTAAAATAGGTCCAACCAAAAATAACATCCACGAACCTTTTCTACAACCATGGTTAAATATCCACTTAAATTTGTTTTTCATATCCAGCTTAATCAATCCTTCTACTTTCACCATGGTCTTCATATGTATCTGCCATAACTAATATGGAGCAACTTAGCATTGTACCTTTTTTTTTCTTCTATATCAATCCTCTCAGTTGAAATATTACATGATATTATTTCACATTCCCCCTTCATGTAATTTTTCAACTTCACAACACTGTATCCTAGTTCTGAGTTCCTGAAATCTGACTGTTCCCAGTGCTTTGGTTAGCATATCAGCTATTTGGTCTGTAGTACTTATATATGTCAAGTGCAGCACGTTTTTGTTTACCATGTCTCTTATAAAATGTACTTCCAATTCTATGTGCTTCGATCTTTCATGCATCACTGGGTTTTTAGACATGGCAATGAAACCCTTGGTGAAAATGAATAGTCCGAGGATTCTATTAGCAATAGCAAACTCCTGTCGTGCGCTTGTGGTATGGGTTGTCGTGCGCTTTTGATTTTAAAGGAGAGAGTGGCTTCCAGATCTGGAAGCAAGGTATCAAGCAAGTGCTAGAGTTTTTCATTGATTGAAGACAATGGTGTTGCTGTCAGTGTTGAGAACACTAGAGAATCGAGTGGAAGCTCTTTTGGTGAAGGTCAAGGAGCTGGAAGCAGTGGAGCAAATGCTACCTCTAGAGTTGCTGCTAGAGTTACTGCTGTAAGTCTTGTTGATAAAGAGACCCACACGACCCATACCACAAGCGCACGACAACCCAGCCTTTACTCAACATGAGAGCCACCTCTCTCGGACACGAGGGACAACATGACGTCACTAAATCCTCAAGAGGGACATCAAACCTCAAAGAAATGAGCAAGGCCTTAGAAGAACCAATTAAAAAGACTAACACAAACAACTAGGAAAAAGAGAGGATGAGGATGCAATGATAACCAAAGAAAAATGCCCTGAAAATGAGCAAGCGACCAAGGCAAATCCAAACAACCAGCCACATTAAAGAGAAGAGAAACTAATAAGAGCAATTAAAAGGAGCAACTTGAAAAGAGCAACTGAAAGAGCAACTTGAAAAAAGCAACTTGAAAAGAGCGACTGAAAAGAGCGACTTGAAAGAGAGCGACTGAAAAGAGCAACTTGAAAGGAGCAACTTTAAAAGGGCAACTGGAAAAGAACAACTGAAAGGAGCAACTGGAAAAGAGCAACTGAGAACGACCTACAATGCAAAAGGAAAGCAACTTGACGGACACGCAACCAAGGGATGATACGCTACAAACAACCTACATGAGAGCCACCAACATGAGATCCACCTCTCTCGGACACGAGGGACAGCATGACAACGCTAAACATACTACTAACAACAGCCACACGACCCATGCCACCAGCGCGTGACAACCTAGCCTCCACCCAGCATGAGAGCCACCTCTCTCGAACACGAGAGACAGCATGACGTCACTAAATCCCCTAATGGAGTCATCAAACTTCAAAGCAATGAGCGGGACCTCAAAAGAAATTGGTCTCCAAGTAATAAAGACTAACACAAACAAAATAGGAAAAGGTGCAGATGCTCAAAGAGTTCATCCTAGACTTAGTAGGAAGAGCACGTAATAGCGACTTTCAAATAAGAAGACAAAATATTAGTTGGACCCTTCCGTGCAAGCACTGAATTGAATCCCTGTCTACCACCTGCCAAACCAGAGTGCTAACAGGACGGCCACAAGGTAAGAAGTAGCAAAAAATACATGTGAATAAGGTAACCACTTCGGAAATTTTAATTGGACCTTTCCATGCAAGCACTGAATGGAACCCTGTCTACAAGCTGCCAAGCCAGAGTGCTAACCAAACGGCCACAAGAGGTAACAATTAGAAAAAAAAAAACTACGAATTGGGATTCTATCTGCAAGCTAGTCAACGTGGATGCGAAACACAACCTCAGAGCTAGCACAACGAATTGGAACAAAGAATCCTCATATCCTGGAAAGAAAAACCATCTAGATTGATCAACAGGAGGTGTCAAGCAAAGCAAAAGGGATGTGGGTGTTGTGTGCCACAGTGAACTCTGGTGCAAAATGAAAATAGCGGTGTGCGCCCAACTCAAATCCTGGAATAAAAGACATACATGTCAAGAAACGCAAAAGGGACGGGGTGCCGGGTGCCACATGAATTCCGGTACAAAATGAATATAGCGGTGTCCAGGTAGCCCGGCTATTGACAAAAGAAGAAAAAGACGCCCACCAAGGGAGCTTCCAAACCACACTAGTGCTGTTTAAAAATACTCTTGGCTAAGTTAAACGTCTCAACTACCACAAAGTAAAATTGCAAGATGTGGTAAAGCCAAAAAAGCAAGGTGCATATGAAACATGTGCATAAGCAAAATCTAAACCACTCCTAGAAAAATGAACTTAATGGAAATGAAACTGAATATGCGCACCTCAAATCATCGACACTGAGAATTGAATTGTGAAAAAGGAAAATCAAGCATGCGAGGAGCAAAATGTAGAATGCATCTTACAAGGAGCCCAAGAAGAAATGCTGAGTCGCTTGTGAACCAGCACCAACCTCAAGATCTGACCACCCAATATAATCCTTGCATAAAGTGATTGAAAAGCCAACCCGGAACAACTCATATTCAACAACCCTTAAGACCAACAAAGCTCCACGGAAACCAGCCCCCTGTATGCCCTGAAACACCAAAAATTCCAAGGCGGTGGGGAAGGCAGAGCGATCCAGAGTCGGATGCAATCTGCACCTAATTTGGCAACCAAAGAAAGTAAATTAACCGAGGACATAGACGAATTGATAAGACATGGAACCGGATCCGGCTGTAAACGAAAAAACAAAAAATACATGGAATGAATCTGTAACAGCCGGAATGGGCAGGCCAACACTGAATAGAGACAAAGCAAGAAATCCAAACCAAAAGGGAACTAGCCTGGCATGATTGAAGAATTGGCAAAGATAAGACAGGAAAGAGTTGAAGCATGCAAGCAACCGTTATCCATAAGGAGGAACAAAAGCAGAGCCAAATCGAGTCCAAAACCTCCCAGAAAAAGAAGCCAAACCACTTACATGAGCTTTCATGTAATCGCCTCATGAATCTAGCAAACCTGTGGATAGAATCACTTATATGGGACTTGAACGGGATGCGAGCAACTATGAATCGGGCAGCCAGAGCGCCAAGGATCTGAGCAATCGGCTCCATCTGGATTTTCCCACAGCCAGCGGCACTGCACCCAAAGGATTGCTGCCTGCAAGCCTCCCGGAAGAGCCAAACCAATCTGTTCTTTGCCTGCGTTACTAGAAAAAAAACGTTGATAGGAATAGAGAACTCAGCAGGATCCAGCAAAATCAAACAAAGCGTTACCCAAATCTACAGAAACAAGGCAAAATAACCAAAGCCATAGCAACAAAGGGAAACAACCAAACCAGGAGACCCGGAAAACCCAGCCTCTTGCCGCTGTACGCCATCTCCACTGCAAAGCCACAGCACCAGCCAACACGCTTTCCACCTGCCACGAACCCACAAAGGATCGCATGTATGCTGAAGAAACCCAACACAAAGGCCCCCAAAAAGTAATCGTTACCAGTTTTTCACAACATTTTTTTTTGCATGAAACCACTATAATTAAACATATATTACTTTGTGGGTTAATATGTTGATTTACTACTAATAGTTATATAGTGTGGTTCTTTCATATGATATATTGTGCTAATTCATTACTACAGTTCACCATCATGGTTCTTCATGGTAGTTATTTGGTTCCGTTCATAATAATGCTTTATTGCTATGTTTTATGTATGTGGCTTAATTAATAATATAGGCCATAAACCACTAACAAAGTGGCAAATTCAGTTTCTCTATTAAATTAATAAATGAACAGCCAATTGTTATGAGTTTTTCTATCAAATTATTAACGTTTTGTTTAGTGTACTCTGCAGGGTTTATATGACAAATTAAGAAATGTTCATTCAGCATTCCATTGTTATTTCGTAGTGAAATGACTTAATGATTTTTTGAAAAGTCTTGTGTGTGGTCATGAAGTAACGATTTGTCTTTGCAATTGATAACAATGGGGCGCAGGAATTTGAACCCTGATATATTTCCATGTTTCCATCATGAACTAAGAGTGAGGGCATCACTCTGCAGTAAAATAATAGCACATTCTTTAGTGTAATTTCAAATATCATCTTTGGCCATTAAATTTTACACAGTATCCAAAGAGAGCCCAATAAATAAACGCATTTGACAAGAGAGCCTTAAGAAACAAAAGCAAAAGAAATACATGCTATGCATCATGAAACATAGACTACAAATTTGTAGAATCCCTTAAGGAGCCTTTGACATATTGGGCATCAAAGTAGTGACCTAAGCCACACCCTTTTTTCTGCATCATCACATCTCTGTAACCACAGTACAAGAGGAAGAAACGAGCATACAAAAATAGATAAGCACGGAATTGGAGGTACAGATTGGTTAGGCGGATGCCAGGGATAGGTTCCGTACGTACAAATGCGAAATTCCAGACGTGTAAAGTAAAAAAATACATATTTTATGGTTTAATAGGTATAAAAAGTATTTTATGCTCGCCGGCCGGAAATTTTTTTTTCGCGTAAGTGAAGTCTCGAGTTCGCTTACGCGAAGTAGCTGAAACATGCAGCAAAAATTTTCGCGTAAGCGAAATGTGGAATCCGCTTATGCGAAAATATTTCCGCGTAAGCGAACCGTGTATTTCCCTTACGCAAAAAAAGGCGGGCGCGGGAAAAAGCGGCGACGCCCGAAAAGCGTTCGCGTAAGCGAAACCGAATCTTCGCGTAAGCGAAAAATTCTTCGCTTATGCGAAACCGTTCTTTCGCGTAAGCGAAGTTTTCTATATATATTTGGAGGCAAATGTTTTTTTTCATTTTGCGCTTTGATTCGGTAAGTTTCCAAGCGCCTTCCTCTTCTATACATGTTTTTTTCAGTTCTGTCTAGTTTTTAGCAGGGTTGCCTAACCTGCCTTGACCTAAATGCTGCAATTCTAGGCTATTCACGTGGCTGTCCACCTCAGCATTTTTCAACCTAAGCCGTTGGATCTCTAATTTCTAATATCAACGGCTATGGAAAATAAAAAATCACTCAAAAATTGCCAAGGCCTTCTGTCGACTATACGTCTTCGGCACCTGTCACTCTGCTCGTTCCTTATTATTCTGGTATTGGCAAAGTCCGGCTGCGCACGCAAGCTTATGGAAGCCGGTACAAATACGGGCTTGTTTCTAACCTAGATCCTTCCCCTAGTTTTAGATATGGCATGCACTACTGCTGCCAGTCCGCTTCCTCAAATCCGAAGTTTGACTCCTGGGCATTTGCAACCGAGCATGAATAGAATTTTGTGCTCATCTGCATCTTATGCTTTTAAACCAGGTTCATTCCTTCGGCATATTTTTATTCTGACTGAGTCGTGATGTACTGGTAAGCAATGCATAAATATGGTATGGAAGATGCAAATTTTCCTCAGGCGTATAATATCATGCATCGGTGGTAGTATTAAGAAAATCAATGTTCAGCAGAGAAGCTGCTATTCGCTCTACTGGTGTTCAGAGGTCTTCTTGATTTGTTCGTTGCAGAGAAGAAATCAAGCTTATTGAGAGGAAGTGAATCTCTAAATTCCAGTGAGGCTAGTTGTAGTCAGAGCTGTAGCCAGCAATACGATGGCAGAAAGGATTGGGGATCTGGAACAGGACTGTTGCATGAGCTGCTTGGTCTGTTTCGGCGTTGTTTCTTAAGTATGCCTTTTATTGCTATATTTTCCACCTATTGTATAATTGTGCAATGAACGTCTTCTGCAGGCAAGTGTAAGGGAAATTCTGTACAGAGGTCTTCCAAGACTACTCTTAGTTGATCCAGATGCCAGCCTTTTTGTTCAAATAATGTGAATGACAAAAAGTCATGAAGTCTCTGTTTGTGCATCTTGTTGCATTCGCCTGTGGATGACTGAGGCCCTGCTTGAGCCTTCCTTGCACTGCCTTATGTGCCGATTTTCACTCTAGCATTCCTGCACAGTGTAAGCGTGAAGCATCACATACATACACTGTAGCATTGGGCATTGATGTCTAAGACATGTTTTTAATATATTGGGCTCTAATGAAGTGGAGCATAATTTAACTATA
>JAANSK020229412.1:0-14213 GCA_011763485.2 Isoetes engelmannii
ACCGAAGTCCGTACAAACCAACAGAAACATAAATATAATCACCATCACCAAACACTCCTTGAACCGTAACCTCTTCATAGCTAGGCGCGCAGACGCTCAGGGAAGGCGGCGCTCATGGAAAGCACTCAGTGAAGGCTCTGAACAATCGATCTAAAATTCTTTCAAGTTCAAGGTCCTGGCAGAAAGTCAAGATAGATGAAAGCAAGTGAGCCCTATGGTTTAAATTCAGCTCAAACTTCCATTCACAAGTTCTATTCTCCTAACTTCTATTCTCCATAATTCAACAATTTTCCCACGTGTATAAGTTATATCTCTCCAACAGAATTCTACCTAAAATTCCAAGTCTTCGCGTACTCTAACTTAGATTTTAAACAAAAGAATGGCGGAACAGAGCGTCCTTTCTGGAAGGATTTTCGAGATGCAACAAAAAGAGCGAGTCCACGTCTTCAATTCCTCTGATGGTAAGTATTTATTCAAATGGCTGTTCTTCCACCATTATGTAGCAAGTAAATCCCAAATAAATTTTGCTCAGAAGGGTGCGTATGTGAGCAACCCATCTGTAAAAATGCAAGTAAGTACACGCCTATTTGAAAGTAGAATATCTTGATTGGTTGCACTAAGCGATGATCACAATCGGGACTTACATAAAATATGCAAGACTGCATGCATGCTGTCGAGAAGTTCTCTGTTTTGGATATGATTGGCAATTTACAGAAATGCAGGAAACACAATATCCTAGAGTATGCCAAGCGTATGCATGCTTATATTAATACCAATAAGCTCGAAGCTCATGAAGTTATTGGAAACCATATTGTGCCAATGTTTGTGGAATGTGGGAGCATGTCTGATGCTCAGGAAGTTTTTGCTAGGTTACTTAATCCGAATGAATACACTTGGACTTCGTTAATTCGAGGATATAGTGAATGTGGACAATTACAACAAAGTCTTTACCTGTATCAGAAAATGCAAGGGGACAATGTACATCCCAGTTGTTTCACTCTTATGGCTTTAGTGAGAGCCTGTGCAAAGTTGAAGGATTTAGAAAGGGGTCGGCAGATTCATCTTGCAATAAGGCAAAAAGAATTTCTAGGAGACCTTTTCATTGGCAATGCGTTGATTGACATGTATGCCAAATGTGGCTCACCTGCAGGGGCAAAACAAGTTTTTGATGAGCTTCCAGTTAAGGATGTTGTGTCTTGGACTACATTGATTGGAGGATATGCTGAAAATATGCTTGGTGAAGAAGCACTAAAATGCTTTGAGCAAATGCATTTGGAGGGCATTTTTCCAAATCCTGTCACATTTGCTTGCATTTTGAAAGCCTGTGGCAGCATGCAAGCTATAGAAAAGGGAAGAGAAATGCATGGTAAGCTTGCACAAAGTGGTTTTAATCAAGATCTTTCTATTGGTAAGAGTTTGGTTGAAATGTACGTCAAATGTGGCTCTGTTAAGGAGGCAAGGGAAGTTTTCAATGAGCTTCCAGTCCGTGATGTTATGTCTTGGACCACATTAATGGTTGGATATACAGATCAAGGATATGCAGAGGAAGCATTGAAATGCTTTGATGAGATGCAACTAGAGGGTGTGCATCCGACTGCTGTCACATTTTTTTGCAGCTTGAGAGCATGTGCGAGCATCGGCGCCATGAATAAGGGCCAAGAAATACACAATGCCATTGAACGGAAAGGGTTTGGTAGAGAACTTCTCATTGGAAATGCCTTAATTGATATGTATTTCAAATGTGACTCACATGAAAAGGCAAGAGAAGTCTTTGACAACTTGCGAGTTCGAGATGCTATATCATGGAATATGCTCGTTGCAGGTTATGCCAAACTCGGGCTCGGGCAAAAAGCATTGGATTGCTTTGAACAGATGCAATTAGTTGAGGTGCTTCCAGATGCATTCACATTTGTTTCTGTCCTGAAAATTTGTGGTAGCATAAAAGATATAGATAAGGGCAGACAAGTACACAGTGAGATTGTTCAAAGGGGCCTTGAAGTGCATATTCTTGTTACCAATAGCCTCCTTGGCATGTACATGAAATGTTTCTCAGTTGCAGAGGCACAAGAGGTCTTTGACAAGTTGCCAGTTCGAGATGTTGTGAGTTGGACAGCAATAATTTCAGGATATGCTGAAAATGATTACAGTCAGAAAGCATTGAAGTGTTTTGAAGAGATGCAAAGAGAGGGTGTGCCCCCTAATGTCGTTACGTTAATTTGCAGCTTGAAGGCTTGTGCAAACATAGGGTCTATCGATAAAGGAAGAGAAATACATGCTGAGATTAGGAAAGGTGGATTTGAAGGAGATGCTTTTGTTGGTAATGTTCTCATTGACATGTATATCAAATGTGGTGCATTAAAAGATGCAGTGGACGTCTTTGACAAACTGCCAATTCGGGATAGTATATCCTGGAATGCTCTAATTGCAGGCTTCCTAGAAAACGATTTTTTTATCAATGCACTAAGATGTTTTGAGGAGATGCAAGTTGAAGGGGTATTTCCAGATGCTTTCACTTTGGTTTATAGCTTGAACGCTTGTGGCAGCATGGGTTTTGTCCATAAAGGCCGAGAGGTTCACGTTCGAGTCCTACAGGAAGGCTCCAATTTTGATTGCTTCATCGGTAGTGCTCTTGTTGACATGTATGCCAAATGTGGCTCATTTGCAGAAGCACAGGAAGTCTTTGACAAGCTGCAGGTTCGTGATATTGTCTCATGGAATGCATTGATTTCAGGATATGCTGAAAATGGACTTGGGAAGGAAACATTGAACTGTCTAAACCAAATGGAACTGGAGAAAGTCCCTCCCGATGCTGTCACATTTCTTTGTGCCTTGAAAGCATGTAGCATCGAAGGTGCCCTCGATAAAGGCATTGAAATACACACCAAAATTGCACAAAAAGGACTAGAAAGAGAGCTTCTCATTGGTACCACTTTGGTTGACATGTATGCTAAGGGAGGTTTGCTTCTGGAAGCGCATGATGCCTTTAGGAAGCTGCCTATGCAAAATGTTGTATCGTGGAATGCATTAATAACAGGCTATGCTGGGGAAGGATCTGATTTGGAGGTCCTAAGGTGTTTTGAGGATATGCTTTCGAACGGCATATCCCCAACAGCTGTCACTTTTATTTGTGCCCTTAAAGCCTGTTCAAATATGGGTGCTTTAGATAAAGGCCGTGAAATCCATGATGCCATTAGACAGACAGGATTCCAGGCAGATCTTTCTGTTGGAAATGCCTTGATTGACATGTATGCCGATTGTGGATCGCTTGCAGAAGCACAGGAGACCTTTGAAGAGCTTCTGTTTCGAGATGTTGTGACTTGGACTGCTATTATCAGGGCACATGGCATTAGCCAGGATGGTAATGTGGCTGTACAGCATTTTCAGCTTATGCAAGAACAGGGTGTCAAGCCAGATCCTATTACATTCACATGTCTCCTTACTGCATGCAGTCGTGCTGGCCTGTTGGTCAAGGGCTGGGACTGTTTCCACATGATGGGAAGCAAGTATGGCATTTCACCAACAGAAGAGCATTATGTTTGTATGATAGATCTTCTTTCACGTTCAGGACACTTATATGAAGCAGCAAACTTGCTAGAAAAAGAATTGAGCTCTCTGTCTAAACAGGCATGGACAGCTTTGCTCAGCGCCTGCAAAAGTTTTGGGGAAGCAGAATTAGGACTCAAATGCTCGCAAAAGCTAATTCCGATGAATCCAGAAGATGCTGCCCCATATGTGGTCATTGCCAATATATATGCAAGTACTGGCAGGCAAAATGGTGCAAGCATAATGGAGACATGCAGAGGCTAAGGAAAAACAGGTCTAGGCTTTGACAAAGATCCATAAACATGTGGTCGGTGACAACATTTGAATCAGCGATATTATAAACGTCAAGATCTGCAGTTAAGAAAGCTGCTGCATTGTGTGGGCATGCGGATAAGTTGACCTTTTACTCCCTTGCCAAAGACGATGCAAGAAAAATGCAGTCCAAGATTGATAAAGGGTGGTTCCTCATTTTTTTAAAGAATGGTGCTTGTTCTTGTGGAGAAGTGTGGTAACGAACTCTCACTTGGTGTCACTGTAGCTTGCCCTGTGTCATGGTTGCAAATATCTCTTGACAGTGTACAGTTTGGGCAGGTATCTTCATTCTGGTTCAAAGGAGGAGCTAAACCTTCTTTGAATTAAACATAGTGAAATCTACAGTTCCACTTATATCACTTGGGAGACTTCTTTTCTTAGCAACTGCAGAGATAATGTAGGAACTTAACCAAAGGGCTAATAACATGAGGGCTCAACCTGCTGTAAGTACAGAATGGGTGCTATAGAAAACACGCATTGAAATGTATATGCCAATGATGGAAAGGCCAAATATATGCCAATGATGGAAAGGCCAAAAGTGGAACATTATGAAAGAGAATTTTAAGTTCGAGCTACCATAAAGGAGAAAATTTTCTGAGAATTATATATGATTCTATATCAGGAAGGCACGTCATAATGCATGGGTTGATGTGGAGGGTGCATGCAAAGGCAACGTGGAGAAAGAGGAATGTATATATAATGTGAAAGAGGAAGAGGGGAGGAGCAGGTGAGGATGTCGAAGGAAGAGGAGAAAAAATGGTATCCAGAAGACAAAAGTGGGTACCCAAAAGACGAGGAGGCGTCAAGGGAGGAGCTGAGCAAGAAGGCTGAGGAAGGCCACACAGTTATCCATGGTGGCGAGGGTGGTAAGAATCTTGAACAGCAGGAAGATCTGGCTGCCCAGCGTTCCTCTTCTTCTCACGAATCAACTCCAAGTTTAGCAGACGCTGCCCAAGACGTATTCCGAAGTCCTGCCCCTGCCCAAATGTCTCCCATGACAACGTAACATAATCATCTTTGAGTTCTGTTCCTTGCCCTTGTATTGCATTAGTTAAATGGGTTTGTAAATTTTTAGTTGCTGGAAATCAGTAAAGGCTGCTGCTTAGCATGATGATCTTGATAACTCACGAGTCTTTACACTGTCTCGGGTGCATCTTACCTTGTCGATATGTCAATTTGTGTATTACCTTGGCGGTAGGTCACAAGTCTTAAAACTGATGATGATTTTATTTTAGATCCGAGAGCAATGTTCAGCCTCGGAAAAAGATGTTATGACCGAGAGGATTTTTTAATGTCAAGAAACATAGAGAGTTTGTGTTATGTTTGGATGTATATTAATTTGGGGCGGTGATCTGGGCATGTATTTACACAACAGGGATGTGTAAGCATCAACAATTGTTATGAAATAAGGTGCTGTCGTATTCATATATTGGAGCTTAATCATACTTTGGGTTCTTTTGTTACTTTACATGAGCTCATTTCCCTATGACAATGATAAGGCAATTTCATATCATTAACTACATGGTTCACGCATACTTTTATTTTCAAGCACGTTTTTCATATGTCTATGACATATTACAATATAACTTTGGCTCTAATAAAAGAGCCTATTTTTATTTTTATGGGTTTTTTTCTATTTTTTTTCTCACTATTGATCTCGCGGATATTTCGTGTTTTATATCAGATCAAAGGCTAGTGTGTGCCTTTATTGAGTTCCGTATTGGGGAGGGGCTTTTTTTTTTTGGTAAGTTGGGGTTAAGATTTGGGCTTCGTATGTATAGGAAGCCGTATAATTTGGCCAATTTGAGCTGCTTAAATGCGTTTAGATATATGAGAATTCTAAGTTGGGTGCAAAATTCCTGGGACGCGGGCTGGAATACAGGCAGTCCGAATTTAGAAATTTAAGGGTGTGGATAAATTTGTAGGCTTGTTTCTATTCTGTGCAGAGCAGGGGCGGATGTTCCTTGTTCTAGAGGCCTCTCTCCGGAGCTTCAAGACTCCTTTCTTGGATCCGTCGGAACCCCTTTTCCTTATTGAGACATTCAACACTTGCATAGATTATTCGGTTTTGTTTGTTTCGTTTTCTTTCCCTTTTGAAACCATGCCGGCTTTGTCGGGAGAGGCTAGAGCAGTGGAGCGCCTGGGTTTGTGATTTGTGTTTTGTGCTCTGGAATTCGTTCATGGGCTCTGGTGAGGCCGGTTTCGACCTGGAGGTTCGATTCCTCCAGCTATGTTCGTTGCTTCGTTGCAGGGAATCGGCCTGTTGCGAAGGCCATTGAATCGGCCTGTGAATCCGGCCTGTTACAAGGGCGGTGAATGGGCCTGTCGCGAGTGTTTTTCCTCAGCCACGTAATTAACTTGGTTATAGGTCATTTCCTCTTCACCAGAGAACTTTCCCGGCAGCCAGGGTGGTGAGGATTTGAAGGCAGGGCGTAGCTCCAAGGCTTCAGTCAGGATCTAGAGATTCTTCATCATCTCCAGGGGTTGATGCCTTGCCGGAATGCAGAGGGATGGAGACTTTTTTTCATTTTCTTCTTGGGTTCAATGCATGTTTCGTGCATCCTGTGTCTGGACCTGGACGATTCTAATGTGCCTTCAAGCAGCCTGGTTCGACAGAGGTTGTAGGCGACCACATCAGGGCTGAGAGATTCAGTAGTTTTTTTTTTTGAAAAATTGTATGGTTTGTGGTTTGTGTGTCCTTGCTTTTTTTGTACCATAGGTTTTGGCATGAGTTTTTTGAGGAAAAAAAACATGGGCCTTGGATTTGGAAGATTCTATGGAATCTTCCATGATATGAGGGCCAGCAATGAATATTGATAACAATCGCCATAAAAGCCTGAAAATAGAAAATAGAACATTAACAATGTTCTATTCGAAGAGCCTATTTTTATTTTTATGGGTTTTTTTTCTATCTTTTTTCTCACCATTGATCTCGCGGATATTTCGTGTTTTATACCAGATCAAAGGCCATTAAATTTTTGATCGAAAACTTCCCTGCCACTTCCAATGGCGCAAAACACACCAATGTCAAAACACAAATTTTTGTTATGGCCGAA
Organism: Isoetes engelmannii; assembly: GCA_011763485.2. Classification (NCBI taxonomy): domain Eukaryota; kingdom Viridiplantae; phylum Streptophyta; class Lycopodiopsida; order Isoetales; family Isoetaceae; genus Isoetes; species Isoetes engelmannii. The sequence continues at coordinate 6,912 of JAANSK020229412.1, forward strand.
GTTTCTTTTCGTACAAAAAAAAAAAAAATAATAAAAAGAAAAAAAAAGAAAAAAAAAAGCCAAAAAACAAATCCCTTGAATTTTCAAATTTATTTTGTGGTTGTTTTACACTCGTTTTCCACGACGTGGTTCTACCTGCATACTAGTAAAAATTACTAGTGAAATAGCACCATACCTCTAGGTTGCCTGCAGAAACTTGACCTAAAATCTCTCTCATTTCTGGTTCTTCCATTTCTGAGCAGTCTATCATTGAGATGTCTGTACTTGACTCATGAAATATACTTTTGACTGCTTTAAAGTTCAATTTTCGCGCATCACATATTTTTCTGCATGTAACTTTACGTGTGGAATCTGGAACACCCTCCAAAGAGCTAACCCAACTTATGTTCCTACAAAAAACTTTCAGGCGAAGGCTGTGAAGTGAGGGAACAGTTAGATTTTTATAGAAACTTAAAAAATTTATGTCCTAAAGGGCTCCAAGACACAAGAGGTTCCTTATCCTTGTTATCACTAATTCTTGCAGCTGCTGCTGCCCTATTTTGAACAAGATGTCTAGCAGTTGAAATGGCCCTGGCCAGTGTTCCTGTTGTGCAGTTTCTCCATCTGGAGGCTGAGGTGCCTGTCTATGCTGCCTTCTTTGCCTGTTGTTCAAAACTTGTGCTGCTACTTCTTGCCTTCTAAAGGATTTATTAAAACGAATAAAGTCTTGAATTGATCCTACTATCTCTATCTCAGTCAGGTAGCACAGTAACCTGGCCTTATCAATCCCTTTCCGGCCCCTGTTGCTTCAGATTTAAAAAGCCATATGCTTTATGAATCTTCTCAGATGTGCTAGAGCTTCTTCCTTGATTTTCAGAAGGAGCTACAGAAGTGACGGATGTGCCAAGATTTGGCAGCGGATTTGGCAGCTGGTCTGCTCCAGAATGCTCTGTCCTACTGGTCCGATCTCCTGATTTTGCTCCTCTTGATCCAAACATAATTGCGTATCCTCTGTTTACATGATGTTAGCCACAAAGAAGCATGCCTCTGCCCGGAAGCTCTACCTAACTTGCAAAAATCATAGTACTTCATGATCCGAGTACCTCTGCCACCAGATACCTTATTCTCCAGATACTTTGAAAACCTAATACCTTGCAACCAGATTAAACTTAATCATCATTTGCCCTGGCATGCCGGATTCATCCCTGCCTTGCCAGATAACATGTGCCTTGCCGAATTCAGCCACAATCGCTTCTCATAGCGAAAACCTCAGAAGCTGCAGACCTCCCAGATAACCCAGCTTTGGGCGACATGGCTTTCTGATGGCTTTGTTCAGATATGGAGGGGATTTTTGAAGACTCAAACAAAATAGAGTGATGTATTTTTAGCATTTCAAAGAACCACAATGGTCTGCCCGCACAAAAAAAAAAAAATCCCTATTTTTGAATTAAATCGTTTTTTCCAAAAAGAAAAAAAAAAACTTCGTAAAAAGCAATAGCGAATGTAATCGCAATATTTTAAGAAACGAAAAAACATGGAAAACCTTTGAGCAAAAAAAAATTCAAAACCTCTTGTGGCAACGCGAGACGATGGCCTGCACTATCCGACACTGATTTGAACCCGAATGGGCCTGAATCGGTAGCCTTCTGCCTGAATCGGCCTGAATCGGCAGTCTTGGACCTGAATCAACCTAAATCTGAAGCCCTGCAGTCTTGGACCTAAATCGGCCTTAACCTGGACAAGAATCGGTTGATGGCCTGCACAACCTGTACTGGACCTGATTTGGCTGTATTGTTGAACAAACCAACCTCTCTTGGAGGTAAATCGGCTGCCAGGAAAAAGAGCTGGAGGAATCGAACCTCCCTCAAGCACCAATGCTCTCATAAGGCCGCCCCTGCTCTGCACAGTCAAAATCCACATGAACATGGTCGCCAGGACTCCAGGCGCCAATATTTCACCCAAAATCCATCTCCCGGATTCGTCGGCATGAAATGTCGACCTGTCTGCCAGAGGAACACCACCATGTGCACAGCACTCCCCTTCCATTTCTGGACTACTACAGCAACAGTGAACAAACAACAGAAACAAAGCAATGCAAAATAGAAAGAAAGCAATGCAAAAATCCTGAAATGCCAATAAGCTCCTCAAAAAGACAAAAACAAACGCTTTTGTATACAATACACCCCAACAATCATAATCCACACCATGCTCCCCCAAGACGAAACTCAATAAGAAAAGTTTATGGGTTTATTTATGTCTTTTGATTTGGGCCTTTTGGAAAATATTCTATGTTATATTCCAAATAGGCTATTAGAATTTTGAGAAGAAAACTGCATTATAGTCTCAATGGTGCCAAACAGAATGAACATGTGGTTGAAGAACAAAAGAAAGCCAAATAGAAAACCCAATCATTAAGTATAGAAACGACAGATCAGTTACTCACAGCTATTGATCTATGACACTGCGTTCTTAAAGCCAGCCTAAGCTTTCAAAGCCGACTTAACTGCTCGACCTAGATGAACAAAAGAAGAATAGTTTCACAAAAAAGCTACTTCACAATTTGATATATCCTTAAAAAGCAACCTATCAAAACACACATTGATGGAAAGCCCTCGGCGCAAACTTTCCAACGAACCCAAGCACACCAAAAAGTGAGCTCGGATGCAGAAGTTATGGCCAAAAAAGATGAATACCCATCAGAACATATCCCCCTTGCAATAATGTAGGTTGTTGGAGTGTGATCTAGGAGAATGACATCATCTGCATACAAATTGTCTAATAATGTCATGTTGGGCATTCATTCCTATGGGCAACCCAATCGTCAAACTAGTCAATACATAAGCTAGATGTAAAGGACTTTTGGACCCAATCCAACCCTCTCGTCCAGTAATAAGATGACACATATCACATTTTTTAATCCTGAAAAGCGTGCAACAAATTTACTCGCTCTCTACTCGACCTTAAGTTGTTTTTACTCCAGGTTCTGCTAATTTACCACGTTTTTAGCTGCCATTTTTGTTGCAAATGTCTGCATGCAGGATACATAGTAGCGCTGGATTGTACCCAACTGTCCTCTACGTTGAGTGAAAGACTTTTTAGCTGCAATTCTGGGCTAGAAAGCGTGCCATCGCGCAAGCCTTATCCAGGAGTGGACACTCTAGGGAATAACATGAAATATTAAAATGGTGAAAAAAGTCACTAGGCCTATGGACCAAAATGGCAAGTACATGAAAGCATAATAATGGAGAGTACTAACCATATACACCCTAACGCATCATGCGACTTAACGTCAACGAATAGAAGTATCTAATGGTCAACATATCCACCTACCTTGAATGCAATACAAAAAAGCATCCAAACTTGTCCCATTGACATTCATGGCGCTAGGACCTTATTATTGTTCGTACATATCATAACACACTCAATCTCGAAACAATGTGAGACATATGGACAACAAACTCGACAACGTAAAAGCCAGTTAGTAGTCATTATGTCCTGTCTTTCGATCACATATTGCCATGTGGCACTGTTCTTTTTCCAGAAAAGTTTACTTACCAACATTCTGATTTTCCTCACGTTTTTTGCTTCAACCATGGGATTTGCGATATGTAGAGCAGAATGAACAAATAATAGTCTTCCTCGTCACATAGAATGTTCATTGACTTGACCTTCCTGATGTGTCAACAGGGCTCCGAGTTGCACGTAGGTCAAATAAATGACCTTTCATGTATACAAACTTTTTTGGACTGCCCAAAGGGCACACCTTAGGATAGCTTGTGGGGAAGCTGGAATATCCCAAGCATATGTTAAATAGACGACTGAGATTGCGAGAGAAGCAGGCATATCCACAAAATATGATAAATGGACGAAGTTTGATTAACATGAAAAAGAAAGATTTCACATCCACTTTCTTTCTATATTGAGTTTTTGGGATATTCCTTGAAGAGGAGCTTCAGTTGCAGGCGAACAGTCAGTTCCGAAATTATCTCCTCCTTTCGGATTGCTTCGCCCTTCCTCCTTCCGGATTGTCTCTGGTTCCTGCTCCCCAGGTATTGTATTTGAAAAATGAGTTTCCGGTTTAGGGGAAGCTTGAGATTTGGAGATGTTCCGTCCTCCTCTTCTTCTTCCTCTGCCTCTCTTGGAATTGATGGGCAGTCTTGGAAGGCATGGCTGGCCTGACATGCATAGGTTGCAGGCGACTAGGGAGTCGCCCTTCAAATCACCAGGTGGATCAGGTCTTTAAAGTTTTTTTTTCCTTTGACGACACTTTACCCAATTCGTTTCGTATTGGGAAAGGGTATTTTGGCAATTGTGAGGGGTAAGATTTTTGTATTGTATTGTATTGAAAATGGTATATTTGACAAGTTTTGCGGAGCTTAATTGGCTTAAGGGAAGAATTCCCATTTTTGGTTTTGGTTCACTGGATAGCAAATGTTTTTTTCTAATGGTTCATGGAAGACAAGCATGTAAACAGTGAGAAGTGCAGGGAACGGATTGGGCAGCGGCCACGAACCCATCTGCGGGTATCAGGCATGCCGAGACAGTCGCCAAAGAGGCCAGCATTGTTCGGCTCAGCCCAATTCCAAGGTAGCTCTGATTTCAGCCGAATTCTCAAGACCTGGGAGTGATCTGTTTGCTGCATCCTCCATCAATTTGTTTAGGAATATTCATCCTCCATCAATTTGTTTAGGAATCCTGTCGGAAGCTCTTAGACTTTTTTGAACCCAGATTTCCCTGCAGGGCAAATGAATTTTTGAAGGTTTAAACCGTTTTTTTTTCTTATGTTCTGTGATTGCGCGATTGCACAAAGGGATTGCCTGTCTTGCGATTGCACAAAGGGATTGCCTGTCTTGCGTTTAAGCAGGCCGGTTTAAGTGAGGGGTGTCTTTTGGGTTATGCGATTGGGCAGACGCATTTGGCTCCCTTGCTGAGACGGATTTGGCCGCCTTGCTATGATTTTGCTCGGAGCAAGCTTCCCTTGCAATGATGCATTGCCTTGCAAACGGACGTGGGCGAGGTGTAGAATGCTAAAAACCTGACGAATCTGCGAGCTGTTTTAGCCCAAATTCCTGGATGGGACAAAGTACAGGCCTTGCAGGAGCTCCATTGGAGAAATAATCAATCGGATCCGTTTTGAGCCGAAATCATTTGATCCATTCAACTCTTGGTTCCATTCTTGCGAAGCAAGTTGTTGCTGGCCTCAGCTATTTTTCATCCAGTGCTGCCACACCTTGTACCTTTGAGATGGTTTTTTGTTTTCTGAAGCACAACTGGTCCGTTTTGCACCATTGCTTTGTGCGTTCAGATTTCGAGTTAAAATTTTAATGGCCGTTCATGTGGCATAAGCTGTGGAATATTCGACAGAGCAATGGTTGAAAATAAAAGTTGAACTTGGACGCCATAAACATAACAAATAGAGAATTCACAAATATGACTCCATTACCATCTGCTTCTTAGAAAAAGAAAAAAAAAGATTTTAAGAGGGCACCCCTGTGCGAGACAACACCGTGTTTTTAAAAGAAATAAGGGAAACTTGCCAAAATACCCTTGGAAGTTTGCAAAAATTACTAAAATGCCCCTCGACTGAGGGGCATTTTGGTAAAAATAACAATAATTTTTTTGTGATGATCTAAATGCGAATGTACCCTTCATAAGAATTGTAAAGAATAATGAGATCTTTCCAACAAGTATAAAAACACCGGATTTGAAGATTGCAATCTCAAGTTATGACCGTTTTTGTGTTTAAAACCTTCATGAATTTAAAATGGCATAACTTTACATTATCAATCCAATTCGAGCGATCTTATACATTTCTACAATTCGTTTGAAGACTTCATTTGCATTTAGATCATCATAAAAAAGTTATTACTATTTTTCCCAAAATGCCAAACATTAAGGGCAATTTGATAATTTTTGAAAACTTTAAGGGTATTTTGGTAACTTTCCCAAAAAAGAATGATTAAATTGAGCATATCATCTCTGAACAAGTCACATGTAACTATAGCAAACCCTCGAGCCAAATGCTAGGAAAATGATAAATGACAACTATAAACACCATTTTTAAATGCTAGGAGGGTAGAAAACATTATGAAGATAAACAACCTTAAGGTGACAGACACACCATGAACCTTGTCTATAGTCAATGTCGTTGATGTAACCTAGTTCATCATATTCATCTAATACAAGTGAAATATCACAAGCATTTCTTTCGTACAAGGACCAACAATGTTTCTTTTGTATGCTCCGGTCACAAGGAAGATGCCAAATGTTGTTTGGATTTCAACATTATTAAAGTATGCGTTCACATTTGTGGGGTTGGGTGCTTTAAGTTGCACAGCTTCTAAGGGAATAATGAGAAACACGACAGAGGTAGAAAAGCTAGGCTGACGATGAAATCTATTTTGTCGTTCTTGGAGTTTCTGGACGAGTATATTGACCAGAGTGGCAAGTATATGACCTGTATGAAATGACAAATGCACCATAATACAATACAAATAAGGCATGCATGTGCTCTGGGTTCGACGTGGCAAAAGAACTTATGTACACCTCAAAAGTACTAACGTTTGGCCCTGAGCAGCTCAACTGACGCTCCATGCTCTACTTAGGAAGCCATGTGCTCTTGGTTCCAAAAACTTTTTGCAAAAAAAAGAGGTTTCATACAAGTTCAATAGAATAGAATAGAATATGTTTTTTATTGTCCACAGAGAGATAATGAATTCTAACTAGCTAATCCTTAAGAATTATAACATGGACTTCCTATACAGGTGACGTGGTATCCACGTACCTTGAGTGTGAGAATACAACATAAGTGCCGAAAGACTTCTAGAAGAAAATTTTTAACGTCCACGAGAACCCAATCGAGTTATTATGGGACCACACAAAAGTTTTAAAATGTTCAATTTGTAACAAACAATCAGGCACGTTTAAAATAGTAAATGCCGCTGGCACATTGCAATCCTTGCATGTGGTTCCAGAAAGTCTACGGAAAAGGATTTTCAACAGCTGCAATCAAGACATAAATCAACCACTCTCTAGATGCACGTCTGCAACGTCGTATCCATGGACCCTCCGGCACTTATTTCACAATATTTACATTTCATGGGAAGCTTCATCAGTCCTTTGTTTTGGACTTTTGTAGCATTACATGACCAAAGTGCATATATATCTTATCACTGCTATAAGCCTCTCTTCATGTTTTTCTTTCGTTCTTGAGCAGAGCCTCAATAGTTTTGAGCTGCAGAAGGCACAGAGATGGCGGGTGGTTTTGCTGTGCAGGGAGGGAGTGTGGATCATGTCGGAAAATTCACAGTTTATGTCTTTGTG
>JAANSK020229523.1:0-14211 GCA_011763485.2 Isoetes engelmannii
GGCCTTTTGGTAAGGATGCACAGCTACCACTCCAGAGGTAGTGGATTCAAGTCCCGGTCAGACCCTTAAATGTGACAACAGTTGGATTTGTGCTTTGAACCGCGCAGTGTCCTGAGTAACCACATCCCAGACGATATATACGGGCTTCCCATCTTCTCTATATGCAGCTCCAATGATGGTGATAGTGGCCATGGCAAGCTCCAGTCTGTCATCATAGCTAAAGTTCGTCATCATAGCAGCAGTACCTTCCTCGATTTAGGGCTTTTGATCCTGCATCAAATGTATCCAGCTATGGCATGTGTATGCAGTAGATTCTCTTCCTTTTTTCTTGGTTCTTTAGGTTTTCTAGCAGGATGGTGGATATAAGGACCTCTGGGGACTATGGCATGTATGTCCAATCAGATCCAGCAATGCTTCTACTTGGCGATGGCCAAGTTTTCTGCTTGCTTGAGGCTTCAGTTGCTACATTCAGAGCATGGGGGCAATTCTTTGACTTAAATTGCTCATGTATTTGTTGCAGCTGCTTGAAGGTAGGAAAGCCTTCCGCAAGAGAGTATGTTGTATGAAGTGGAAGATAAAGAATCTGCCATTCAAGGAAGCAGGAAGATTCAGCATATTAGCGGCTTCAGCTTAGTTAAGGTGAATGCTTAATATTCTGCCTTACATCTAAATCTAAAAATACTCTGATCCTTATCATTATTCTAGAGTACAATTTAATGCAGATTGCAACTTAACCTTCTGAGTTGTCTGTGCGTTACAGGTGCCTAGATAAAGTACCAATTGGGACAAAAGGTACTGAGCAGTTTACTTGGAGGTTATGTACAGTAATCCAAGTGGAAGAGGTAAAGATTTTGTTCCGAATTGCTCCAATCTGGGCATGCACTATCATGTTTTCGTCCTTCTATGTGCAAATGTAACACTTTTTGCCGAGCCGCCTTTTTGTATTCTCCACCGATAGCCTTCTCTATATTTGATATGTTGCTTTCATAGTCTGGGTGCCATCTATGATTGTCTCTTAGTGCTGTTTGTACGCAAGTACACCAAAATACAAAGTGGATTCACACAATTCCAACGAATAGGCATTGGATTAGTCATCTCCACCATGGCCATGGTTGTAGCTGCCATAGATAAAAAGGCTCCAAATAGTGAAGCATCATAACCTTGATAACATTGGAGATGGGGAAGTCCCCATGAACATATTTTGGCCATTATTTCAATATTTCTTCATTAGAGCTGCTGAAGTCTTCACTTTTATTGGGCAGATAGAGTTCTTTTATGATGAATCAGCTGAAGTCTTCACTTTTATTGGGCAGATAGTTCTTTTATGATCAATCAATTGATGCAATGCGGTGAATTAGTAGTGCCTTATTTTTAGTGATAACAGCTCTTGAGAATTATTTGAGCAGTCTATTAAATTATTGTTATCTGCCTTGGTAAGACTTAAATCTGGAAGACATCAAGATTCTAAAAGGAGATTTATCTATAACATCTGGCTTTTCTTGAATTACAGGAGGTGGCTTTCAGCCTGTTAGAGACATCATTGTTTCTTTAGGTGACCATCTACAATGTTTGTTTGCGTATAATTTAGTAATATATCGCAATCAGTTGGGTATATATAGAATTCTATTCTTTTAACTCATATTGAGCCGAACTATATGAGAATTGCGCTCATCTTAGAGATGTCAATCTCTCAACCTCTATGAATACATGATGTTTATGAACTTAAACCTGATAAAATGATAGTGGTTTAGTTTTGAAACTGTTGAAAGGTTAACCATCAAAATTAATAGTGACAATACAATACATGTAGTTGAAACATATTAGATCTTTATATATCAAAATATTTAATTGGACTTAGAAAAGGACCTAAATTGTAAAAAACATGTAAATCTCCTTCAATTTTACGATGGAATAAATAAATGAAGGAACATAAGGCAAGGAAAGAAAGATATGCACAATTGAAAAGCAACTTGCAACTTCCATGGATATTACAAAATTGAATCCCACAAAGGCTGCTTCAATGGGATGCAATCCAAAACTGAAAAGCAACTTCCATGGATCTTATAAAATTGAATTCACAAAGGGTGCTTCAAGGGGATGAAATATAAGGAGGGGATGACACACAACTGAGAAGCAACTTTCATGGATGTTACAGAATTAAATCCCACAAAGGTTGCTTCAAGGGTATGTGGTTGTACGATTGTCTATGCAAAGCTCATTGAACAATTTTCAAAGTTGCGAGTTCAATTCATGGAAGAACAAAGTATTCACCTTCTCCTAGAGAGTGAGTTGCATATAACATTGCCTTGAAAAACCAATATGCTACCATGCATTAACAACTTATGCCCAACAACATTGGGCACTATTACTCTCTTTAATAGGGTTTCTACTTGATTTTGTCATCAACAGTCTGACAAAGGGGAACTTACCTCAATGGACAAGAAGATTTCTCTATTTAATTGACACTGGATTGGATTATGGATTTGGAAGAAAATGTGTGTTAGTTAGAGCCATGTAAACCTTGGACTTGCAATGTAATCTGTATTATGAACACTTGGAGGAGCAACATCTCCATTTCCTATCAGGGCTACAATACCGAGCTCGAATTATTGAAACTAATGTATTATATATTTGAAAGACTATGATTAAGTAGTTAAATGATCCAGTTAATAGATGCAAGGCTCATATTTTAAGTGAACAAATCCAAGACGTCATGTTTCCAAAGTGAATACGCAGGATGATCATTTACAGGTTACCAACTTTTGCCCAGCAACGCTGGGCATCGTTACTAGTCACTTATAGCCACATCGATCGCCACTATGCATGTGACATGGCAGCCTACATAAGGAGTCATGCCCATTCATGTAGGGTCGTGTCCACAGATATATATCAAGCTAGGTGTGGAGTTTGTCCCGCCGTTTTCTGTATTCAATATACTGCATTATAAGTTATCTTTGTCTCTCTCTATGTCATTACATCTACAATCTCTAGCAAGCTTATCCCAAAGCCCCGGTAGAAGTGTGGGATGTGAGCAAGCTGGATTCACTGTTTTTTTACGTATAAACTGTCTGGGTGGAAGTTTTTTGATCAATTTGCATCCATATACATACGGGAGGGAAGTTTTTTGGAAGTGTTTACATATGTCTTTGAGGTAAATTGCATACGGAGGGGTTGAAATATGACTTTAAGAATCCATATACGAGGGGTGTTTTTTGCTACCATACAAACGCACATGGCATATCCATTTTATATAAGTGCATCCCCCAAGGATGTGAGCTGCATCTGTGCTAGTTTGCTTGCCACCTAGAAGAGAGGCATTTCATAATTAACAATTAAGGTGCCATTATCCAGAAAAAATGAACAAGTTAGGAGATCATTCATGTCATTCGGGTCCATCAAATTTACACTCACAAAAAATGATTCAAACATATCATGATTTGGACAAGTAGAGCCTTTCTCGACTCGCGGGTCGAGAAAAGCATTACCAAAAGACCTTACAAGTTTTTGCATTACAGCAAATCCTACACATTTTAGATAGAAAATTTCTAACATTTTCACTAAACTTGAACTCATGCATCTGGATCACCATAGTGTTTGACGTCCATCGCCCTCATTATCTGGATGCTCTTCTCATCACACTCTGGGAGTTTGGGATAGTTGCTTAGCACATTGGAAAATAGGGACTCTGCCAACACTAAAATCAGATCCATCGGCAACCACTTATATGTTTCAAACTCCTCAAACGAATAGCTTTATACAATAATTGCATTATCTGCATTATGATAACACTTGTATGCGTTGTCTTCCATGATTATAGTGTTATGCTTGTTGAACTCGTTGTAAGCCTCATAAACCTTTTTGAGCCTTATGACCGAAATAGGATATCCTTTTATGATTGTCAGATCGAGCTCATTGGCACACTCAACCTTTTCATTGTCATAGATGAACTTGAGACTTCATAACCGGCAGCCGGTGCACACCTAGGACGTTCACAACATTTTTCTTTGCCATGGAGGACAAGATGGCCACTATGAAACCCCTTTCCAGACACCAGTTTTCAACTGCTTTCGCCTATGGCTGATGATACACAATCTTATTCGCAGCTTTTTTCGGCTTCTACGTGGAGTTGAGCGGAGGACTTTACCATCGTCGAACGCTGCAGCTAGGACATTGTTGACATCAAAGACTATGAGCTTCGTAGCAGTTTTAATGAAGTACTTGAAAGAGTCCACTTTCTTATACGACTCTTGTGAGGTTATTCTTCACAGTTTTTTTTATATAGGCTCGTCAATTGGCCATGTTCCTCCATCCATTTGTTTAGACAAATGGGACATGACTAGACGTTATATAAACAATGCCAATCATGAACTATGGCACAGTTTGCCAAATATTCAATTTGGACTGGCCGTTTATAAAGCTTATTATCCAACTCAACAAAGGGTTGATGATGGACAAAATGGATTCTGGTTTCTAATGTGAATTGAGATTACAAACATAAAATGTGTAACATTTAGTTGTAGCATTACAAGGTATTATGCTAAACAAGCAACACAAAGGGTAGTGATACGGATCTAAGATTATTTCTAGACAAAGAATAGACACTGAATAAGTATAAGCAAAGGAAATCTGTTCAAACAACAAAGTCCAGCCTCCAAGGCTAAGCTCACCACCCAACCGGGCTATCCAGAGCATGAGAAATTTCGAGAAAGACTGAATCTTGGATTAAGGAAAGAAAAGGGACAGGCGATTTAGCCACTAGAGACCCCGCTCTAGCAAATTCACAAATTCCAGGAAGATTAGAAGCTTAGGTTTAAGCCAAGGTAGGATGGTTAGGATTCACCAAAAGAACTGAGGATTCCACCAATCAATCAATTCTGTACAAGATGTCACTGCCAAAGCTTGTTCAAGATAAGGGATAAGGAATCAGAAATCATGAAGGAGATTCAATCACTGAGTACTGGCCAACTATCGGGAAGAGGAGCAGGTCGGCCGCTGCTGCAGTTCAACTAAGAAACCCTGTTGAGATCGCTTTGTTGAGGCTGATCGCTAAAGTGTCCGTTGAGGCCGCTTTGTTGAGACTGATCGCTAAAGGAAAGGACAAAAGGGCCGCTACCCTTTTATAGAGCTTGAAGGCATAGAGTAAACTATACAGCTCTCTTTTAAACTAATGGTCCACAATTGTCCCTAACTAGCTTTTGCTTAATAATAAGGATATTTCTATTTGGCTCACAGGTTTGAGATAAACTGTTGGACTTTCTTTCTGTTTCTCTTGCTCCCATAGCCACTCCCCCGAGCACCACCATATCAGGTAGATGATGGACAAATGGTATTCTAGTTTCTAATATTACAAACATAAAATGTAACATTTAGTCGTAGTCTTACAAGGCAAAGTTCATCCATGCACATTGATACGGATCACACCAATGATCCCCATTCTAAACTTAAGCAAGTCCTTCAAAACAATACAAATAAAGATTATAGGACTGCATGAAACCGTAATCAGATAGAGATTATAGGGCTGCACGAAACCGTAATAAGAAGGAGCAAAGAAAAAATGCTGGCACAGTTTCAATGCTCACCTAGGCAACAGTCCAGGACGACCATCCAATTTTGAAGACCATAATACAATGGATTAAACCACATCCGTAAAAATATAGATCAGGGCAAAATAAGTGGTTAAATTTTGTACATAGGATATTTTAGGAGAGTAAAGCACCATTCGGAGATTGCATTCTATAAGAATTACAGTGGATCTCAAAACTTTCCGGTGTCCAAAAAGGAAAAAACCTTTGGCTATATCATATTAGAAAAACACCAAAAACAAAATTCACCGCCGAAAAAAGAACTAGTAATTATAGTCGTTAGATCATAAGATATGCTAGGATATACCTCAAGATGCCCAAAACCCACCCTGTCCCTGACAAATTGCCCCTGGGGCAATCCAAAAAATAAAAAATCTCAGCAATATTATTTTTACTTATTAGTAAGGGCAATATTCTTTTTCTTTCTTATTTTTGGAAGGACGAGAGATAAATTTCATTACCAATCAAGAATAAAGCACAATGAGTTGAGAGACAGGTCTAAAACTTAAAGGGAGAAAATGTCCGTATGTGCAAGGCTACCTGTACATCTCAGAAGTTCATTTAGTATGACTATCCTCTAAAGAACTCATGACTGCTGAAGATCATTTTTTTCTAGCTTTAAAGTCAGCACGGCGGAGGAGGCACCCCGCTGGTGCACCATGTTCTCAGGCAGCTGATCTATGCCGACGACGTTGACCTCTTAGTGCACATTGCGGAGGACATGTATCGTCACCTGGATGCCCTAGCCGCTTTCTGCCAGCACACCAGCATGCGAGTTAACCTCGCGAAGACCAAGGTCCTATTGATCTCGTCCTCTCGGCACCTGCGTACGCCCTCCTTCACATACCAGGGGGAACCAGTAGAGGTCACTGCCACGTATAAGTATTTGGGCATAGAGTTCTCCACCACCATGCACTGGGATAGCTGCATCCGACTGCGGATAGCAGCCGGCTGGAAGGCTTTGCATGACATGTAGAATAGCAGTTACCAGATCGAGCTGTATACCTGGGAGCACCAGTCACGCCTCTTCAGGGCTCTAGTAGAGCCGGTTCTCTTGTATGGAGTGGAAGTTTGGGGCCCGGTCATTTCCGCCGCCACCTGGCGTGTGCAGAAAGCTTTTCTGGCGCGCGCCCTCGGGGTAAAGCAGACGGTGCCGCATCAGATACTGCTCCAAGAAACAGGCTTCCTCCCCCTTCAGAGAGCAGCCATGTGTTGCCACCTGCTCTATTTCCAAAAGGTGGCTCGGATGGATGAAGACCAACTACCAAGAGCAGCTTTGGCGGTCGCAATAGGCTCGCAGCGCCTCAAAACCTGTTGGAAAGACAAGAAGGCACAGTGGTTGTCCCAATGGCAGGTCCAGACACACAGGTGCATACGAGTCCGCATGAAGAAGGACCACGACGAGATGAAAGCCTACCTGGACACCTGCTTCCTTGACAAGCTCTGGGACGTCGAGGCCCTAGCACAGGTCAAGCTCGGGCATTATAGAGACCAAGTGAATCCCACGCTTAAGCGGGAGCCCCAGCAGTACCTGGTCACCCCCCTCTCCATGAAAAAGTGTAGGCTGATCGCCTCCATCCGAACGGGAGGGTACCACCTCCGCATTGAAACTGGGCGATGGGCAAGGGAAGCGCGTGAGGACAGGACTTGTCAATGTTGTCGACAGGGGGTCCTTGAGGACGAGTGCCATGCTCTGCAAACATGCCCCTCTTATGAACAGATTAGAGCACGGTACCCGCAGTTAGTGATCCCGGGGCAGGCACTCCATCTCCTGCTCAACACTGAAGCGGTAGGAACTCTTGGATCATATCTTCAGAAGGTTCTAGACGAACGGCAGCCTTTTACATGATATTCCTAACCGCTAGAGTTTAATAAAAGTTCCCCAATCTCACAATCATGTAGCCTCACAATCAAGATAACCAAAGTCTTAAAAGTCTCCCAAAAAAAAATTATTCTAGAACTTAGGAACAATAGGCCCTAGAATTGAAATTCCTAACAACTTAAAATTACATGGATTCGAGTTGGTACCAAAAGTGTGTTTAATCCTGATGACAAGCCAAATAGGCCACATGACTTTGACATTATCTTTCTCACCAATTTAAGGGAGGCAAAGACCAAACGAGGTTCACCTTTGCTTTGTCAAAACTTCAAGCTATTCTAAGGTTTCATTCTAAAATTTTATCTCTTGCCTATTACCCCATTTTAACTGCATATTTCTTTTCCTCGAGTTAAACCTAGGGCTTCTTGATAATTATTTGTGAATTTGCGTGTAAACAAGCTGCATCTCCAGCTTTGCCTTGACTGACCCTTCCTTTCCATGGCCAATCTTCTCCTTCAGCGCTTGCATCAACATCTATTTTGATGTTATATTTAGAGACTTAATCTATTTAGACTAATTCCTAGAAGGACCAATTATTAACTTGAGGTTCAATAATATAGATCATATCTGACCTATGACCAATTTCAACTTAACAAGGTAAACTTCAACATTTCAAGCAATTACGTGAACATTCGAGCCTTGAAACTTCATGGAGCTTTGAGTTTCTATTTATGCCAAACTATGCTAATCCATCCACTTTCCTTTTCTGTCCTCCTTCCTAAGAAATCTAAATGATTCAGTAAAAATGCTCCAAAATTCTAGATCTATTTCCAATGTCCCCATCATTAAAGACACAACCCAAGCTCCAAAATCTAAATCAACCATAATAGGCCAAAGCTAAAGTGGTCCAAATGTTCCAACTTGCTACATGGCATACTTTCAAGCTAGAAGGGAAGTACCATGAGAGGTAATGTACACTTCACGTAGGCATTGCTTTACCAAAAGATCTTTAATGCTTTATGGACATAGACTCAGGCACGTTAAGTGGCGAGGACTTCAGGGTATATGTCTTAATTTTGTGGTTAGGATTTAAAGGGAAGGTTCAGTAAAAAAAAGCATCTAGAGCAGCACGTATCACATGTTCCATCCAGCATCCCAAGCACGAGACTGAAGATGTATCACATGTTTTTAGTATACAAGAGCAACACAGGCCAGATTAAGACTCGCCATGAACACTTCTATTGAGCAATCCAGAGAGGAATATCTACGCAAATACTTGGATCCCTTAAGACAGAACATTTGTTTGGTTGTACTCAAAAAAGAATCTCAAGAATTCAATGTCTGGCTAGAAATCATGTTATCCCAGCCATGCACAAAATAATCTGTGAGCCAACTACTTTCAATATACTACAAAATTTTGGCAGCCTTATTTCGTAGGAGTATGCACCCCAAAAAGAATAGGTTAGACAGCTGCTGGTGCTGGTGCATATTTCTGCTTCACAAAATTGATGCCCTTCTCAATGCTAGCCTTCAGCTCTGGTTTCAAGGCTTCTAGTGCTTTCTTCTCATAGTCTGTCAAATTAGAAAGATCAGCGGCAACTACTCCCTCAATTCCATCTTTTCCAAGTTTCACCCTCGAGGCAAAGTATGGCAGTTCTGTCAGCTGCAAAAGACACTTAAGCAATCAGAATCTTAACATGCAGATTATCAAGTTCCAACTCTCACAACCAAGCCAAACCTCAATTACCTCAGACTGGATGTATGCGCATTCATACACATCAGTATCCCCATCCATAGCTCGGATGCAAGATTCTGCAAATCGAGCTGCAGCATATGCCTATCACATCAAATATTTCAAAGTCACACAAGCTGAGATTTGTATATGTTACTTTCAAAAATCAAGATCCAAAAACACTCACCATTGACAATGTAGCAGAACCTGCACCAGCTTTTGCCTATAGATGAAAATATAAGATTAATGTAAGCAGATGCCTCACAATATACATATCCCTAGTTGTAAGAAAATACCTTAACCACTTCAGTTCCAGCATCCTGAATACGTATTGTAAGCTGTTCAACTTCCTCAGCAGTAAATTCCACAGTTGGACGTGTTTTGGAGAGCAATGGAAGGATTGTAACCCCAGCATGGCCACCAACAACAGGAACATCAACATCTATCAGTCGCAAATTTTTCTTCTCAGCAACAAAAGTGTTTGACCGAACAACATCTAAAGTTGTGACACCAAAAAGCTTCTTTGGATTATAGACACCATTCTGTTTTAAGATTTCAGCTGCAATTGGCACGGTTGAATTCACTGGATTGCTGATAATGTTTATCCAAGCCTGTGAAACAATACAAACTCAATCAAAATGTCAACTCATTTCAAAACGTGCCACACAAAGCAATTCCATTTCATTCCGTTCCAAGCTCAGTTGTATCATTAACTATATTACAAACATGCCATGCAAGAAATTGCATGCTAACTCCATTCTTAAATTGCTGCAACAATTACAGAAGGCCAGCTCCAGCTTAACATGGTCATAACATTCCTATATGCGTTTCAATAATAATTCTGACGTTGGGATCCCACCTACAATCTAAGCCAAGTCAATAAATTAAACCTATAGTAATATGGCGCTAGAATTCTGTCTTAACTTCCACATTTCCATCCATATGGTGACATACTACCTCGGGTGATAAAAATTGCAAAAGTATAACAAGTTCAAAACGTAATTTCCAAAGCATGACAAGGCGCTTCTAAGGTTATAAATGAACTTTTGATAATCAGGTATCTAAACACAATTGCACATCTTAGGAAAGCTGACTTACCCCAGGTGCATGCTCTGCCACAGCCTCAACAAGGTTCTTCACAATACCAGCATTTATGTTGAAAAGATCATCACGGGTCATGCCAGGCTTTCGAGGTACTCCAGCTGGTATCACTACAAGGTCAACGTCTTTTAGACATTCCCCTAGCTCTTCTGGACCAGTAAAACCAACCACCTAGAACGTGGCCAAGCAAGAAATCATTCAGGATATAATAATTGGAAAGAACCCATTACATAGAATAATCAGTTCTAAAATATCACCTGTGCAGGTGTGTTACAGTGGCTCAAATCTGCAGCAACTCCATTAACATTGGCGATATCATATAAATGAAGGCTTGAAGCCAAAGGTGACATCTTCAAAAGCAATCCTAATGGTTGCCCAATTCCTCCAGCTGCGCCAAGGACAGCTACTTTAAATGCTGCTGCTCTTGCTTGACCTGCAGAAAAACGCTTAGGTTTATCTGCAGTGGAATTACAACTGCTAGCTCTCAGCTCCCCAATGTCATGGATATTGCCATAGCATGACAAAGAAGATGCAGTTGATCCATAGTTTTTAAGACCCACAAAATTCATTGATAGCCCCCTCTGTGATTGTTTGATGTGCACCATTGAAGAAAACGGCCTGCCACGCACATAAACAGTTTAGCACGTACTGAGATCATCCCAGCAACACAATAAATAAGGAAAAAAACTCCATCTTCATAATCGATTCTTATAACCGATTCTACTCAAAACAAGATAGCAAGGACAAAGCTGAGTGAGAATTGCATCAGATGATGTAGCTTAAGAGAGTTTCTTATCCTGATAGGACGTTTTTCGGATGGAGGTAAAGCAAGACACAAAATGTCAACAAAAGCAAAGATCTACAATAAATTCGATGTGAGACTGAATATACCAGTACATATTTCCATCAAATACAGCCAAAATCCCTTAATGCATATTCAATTCAGAAATCAAGGAATCCGAAAGCACATGAAATTGAAAACTCATCCAAAGGAGCAATCTAGCAACAATGTTGAGCAATTTGGACGACTAAAAACAACAAAAAGCAGGGTTGGGGTAAAGAAAGCTTACCCGCATGAGCATTTTGTGGCGGATTGAGAACCAGATACGGCAGTGGAGGCAGGCACGATCAGGTTAGATGCTACTAGAGCCGCCATAGCTAGAAAGATTAAGCTCCGACGACCGACCTCAAGGCACAATGCCGAGCAAACCAGAATACTGCTTGTATATGGTATAGCATATTCGCCTGGGACCACAGCGCTTTTTCCGTGCTCACGTGGCAACGACGGCTATGATTCTACCATTTTGCGCCCATACAAACAGAATCTGCTAAAGTGACTAAATATATTCCAACGTGGCTTTTTGCATTATGGAAGCTAAACCTGAAAATACTAGATATTTGCATTATGGAAGATTTTATGGACTTCCATATCCAAGGCCAATGGTTTTTTGTTTCGTAAGGCATGGTTAGTTGGGTGCAATTACTCCGTAATCCACACTTGGCCAAGATTATTGTCATTTTACCCTAAAGTTATAGCCAGTAATCCTTTCGCCGCTTTTTCCGCCGCCTCTGTTTCTTTTCGCCGCTTCCATTCTGCCCGCATTGTTTCTTTCCATTCTTTCCTTCTGTCCGCTTCTGGGTGCCCTGCAGATGCAATTGGTCTTTGATCTGCTTGTAGATTGGCCAGGCAGAATCGGTTAAGGCGAAAACACAGACGGAGTACCATTCAAGCAAAGAAGTTGTGCGCAAAAGGGCTACCCGCAAAAGGACCAGAGGGGTTAAAGCCAAATTACCTCTTATACCCAAAATTGTAGAAATGAAAGGCGCAGTGCACTGCACTCTGCTTACCTATTTCACAGATCGGCTATGGACTCTGCAAGAAGGCAGTTTATGCTTCTGAAGAGTTTTTTTTTTCCCCTGCCTGATATAACAACCCCATATCTGCTCCAAAATCTGTGGCAACAAGCCATATCCGCTTCAAAATCCGTGGCAACTGCCATATCTGCTCTAAAATCTGTGGCAACAAGCCAAACGCAAGCCAAGAATCACAGGTATTGTTCGTAACCTTGACCAAGATGTGAATTACGTCCTGTAATTACCCTTGGGGCACCATTCCATCCAGGTAGGGCTTCTTGGCGGCACCGCCAGCCTCGATAACGCACTTGCGGCTCCGCCGCTCGTGCGCCACCTCGGCTGGCGCGCCGTCTCGAAGCCCTACGAGGCGGAATGGTTGCCCCAAAGGGCAATTGCATAATACATACTTACATGTCGAGGGCACATCCTTGGGAGCAAGACAAAGATCCGAAACATCATTAAAACATGTTTTAAATTTTACATGCATTTTAAGGCTTTAATAACTTAAGTTCTGTTTAGCGTTCCCCCTGGTGACATTGGATGAATTACCGTCTAGTGGAGCAATTATATTATCTAGCTTTGCACTAAAAAGACTTGCTGGATTTGCATAAAGAAATGGATGGATGTAGACCCATTTCGTTGTTGAATCTCACCACATCGGGCAATATGAACATGAGAGGCACATCCGTCTTTAGCTGCTTGGTGAATGGATGGCAGCATGAGGACGGCAACTGCAAAACATATCAGTGTAATTACATGTAAAAATGAAAAAGCGGTATTAATACCTTTATTTGCAGAAAACTATAGAATATATTACAAGAGATGATGGCAAGCTGGTAGCAGTAGCAGCACCCCTGAAGTATTTGTGAATGTCAGAAGCCAAGAGAATAACTATATGCAAGTCCTAGATATAAAGCTCTGAAGTATTTGTGAATGTCAAAAGCCAAGAGAATAACTATATGCAAGCCCTAGACATAACTGGATCTAGAATTCACCTATGGAAATTTAGAAAGAAGCCCATGCCACATGTTTGTAGAGGGAGGATTGATATCATCACTGATTGTAGTACTGCCGAAATTACAGCTTGGTGCTGTAGATACAGAAGCAAGAGATGAATGCGACATCAGAAGTCATTGTGGAAGCAACTGCTTGATCTCTCTCCTGAAATTTTAGAGCATTTCGATGGGGCTCTTTCATTCCAGTTTGCTTGAAATCCTTTTCTAGTTCTTTCGTTGTTTGCATTTGTTTGTGGTCTTCCAAATCAAATATGAGACTGGTGTTTTCCAGGAGATTTTTTTTTTTTTTTTTTTTTGTAAGAACTTTTCTCATTGTATTAAAAGAATGACAGTGGTACAAGGTGAGTGAGGAGCAAGAAGAGCTGCCACGAAGAGGCCGCGATACCCCACCACTCCATCATCCTCTCAACTACAACTGAACAAAGCATCCATCATCATCCACTATCCCCAGGAAGTCTCGCCAGATGGCAAACTTTCGTTCCGCCAATCCCGGAAACACCTGAAAGCTCTGAAACAACTTGTACCTCAGCTGGGGGATCAAGGAGGTCGGAGGCTACTGGACCCCGTGAAAAATCCACAGCCGCCTTCGTTTCCAGATCAGCCAGACTAACCAAGCCACACATAAGTGCAAGGCTTGCTTCCGCAGAAGAGGCCAAGCACCTGGATACAAATGCAGGAGCAACTGCTGGCTGGTCAGCCGGAGCTGGAGCCGAGCCTGAACCCAGTCCCAAGCCGCCTACGAAACAATGCTCCACCGTCTCTGGATGAAGACCACAACAGGGGCACAGAGGACTCACCCCTGGCCTGAACCTGCTCACCCAGGCATTCACCTAGATAGAACGGTGCACCACCTGCCATAGGAGCACCCTGACCTTTGGGGGGGGAGGGGGGGGTACTCCACGTCCACACCCAGACGGAGCGCCAGTGGGCGCCCAGAAGCCGCAGAGACCACTTACCAGACGGAGGCAAAGTGTCATGGATGACCCGGGGGGTGCAGCTAATGTAAAGTCTATATGGCATGTGCGTGCAGCGGGTCAAGAGAAATTATCCCTTATACGGAATTTTTCTAAAAAAATATCCCTCATTTTTCATATACCCCTACCATAT
>JAANSK020229634.1:0-14211 GCA_011763485.2 Isoetes engelmannii
CATCGACCCCTTTCTAACACCATAGCCGATTCAAACCAAGCTCTCTCTAACCAACAGAGCATAAATTCCTCTTTGTTCTATCTTCCACACGAAGATCTATGCCCTGATACGGAAATGGGGGAATCTTTACGAAATCTTCATTGCGTGTCTATGAATTGACATCCAGTAGAATTGTACAGCAGTCCCTACATAGTAAACTAGTTGTTTTATATAGAAAAGGGAGACACGTGTATTGTAGGGCGGTTTGCAAAAAGAATAAAAGGGACTTGGTGTGGACGAACTACAGCAGTTTTTTGTTCAGGTGAAAATTACAGTGAAAACAAAAAAATTGTAGTTTGGGGATTCCGGAACGACGGCCTTGCAGATCGAAGTTTTGGAAGTATCGTTGCTTCATAAATCATCAGAGGTCGGTTCGATTGGTGGCAGGATTGTAGATCGAATTGACCGGTGACAGCGCAAGGTTATTTGTCGGTTGTATCCGTGATTGACTCTCGTTGGAAGTCGATTTTTTCTTCTTGTGTTAATCGATCTGCAATATTATATCCAAGTGATGATGTGATCGATTTGCAGTTAGAAGACGATCAGTAGAAGATTCAAATACTCAAGTCTGTCAATACAATTTTGTTGTGTTACAGTGTTGATTGTCTTTTGTTTGCCTTGTTGAATTTGTGGAAGAGTTTGTGGAATTGTGGAAGAGGTTGTTTGTGGATAGAGCTTGTGTAAATAAAAGCTTGTGTAAACTACAAGCAGGATTAGTGCAGGTCCAATTGCTGGGTGCCGGATTGCATAACCGGTTGGTGTAGAGCACATCAGATCTGAATTGGTATGTTATGGTAGCCTCTGCTTGATGTGATTAATTGCTTGATCTGATTGCTTGCTCTGGCTTTTCTAGCCGGATTGTGGGAAGGCAGCAGCGAATCGCTTTTGTCTTGTAGAGTTATAGAGGAGAAGAGTGAAGGAGATTGAGTATTGGTTGACTCACTAGGTTCAAGTCCCAGGCTCTGATTTCTAACAGTGGTATCAGAGCCATGGCAATTAGATGGGGAGCATGTTATTATTGCCATGAAACTGGACATAAGAAAATTGATTGTCCAAAATTAAAAGAGATATCCTGCTATAATTGTGGAGGTTTAGAACATACCTCTATTATATGTTCTAGCCCCAGAAGTGTTGAACAATGGGAACATCATATGTCGAGGGGAAATGGAAAAGGAGAAGTTAGTGATATAGCTCACGAGACACATACAAAACAAGACTTTGAGAAGCAGTAGGACAAGCATGTGGTAAAATCATTTATTTCATCAATTAGTGAGATTACATTGAATGCATCTCTAGTCGTGAGAATGATGAATTTATAATTGATAGCAGTGCTGAACGATCAGTCAATTCTACTGAATTTTTGTCTAATATTTGTCCCATTAAATACTTGAGCCATGTGCAGTTAGAGAATGGAGACTTGCAGGAAGTAACGGGCAAAGAAATGCTGGAGTTATTTGATCTCTATGGAAATAGCATTGATGTCGGTAATGTTTTGTGTGTTCCGGGTTTGCATAAAAATTCGATTTTCGTTTGTCAATTAGTTGATTTGGGATATGAATTGACACATTTTACACAACTGTAAAGTCTTGCTTGATGGAGAGTTGAGGTTCCTTGCAAAGCCTGTTGGTAACGTGTTTCAGTTCCCAAATAAAGTTTTGAGAAGTGTAAATTCATTGGAAGTTACTAAGTCCTCAACACGACACAACAGGCTTGCTCATATGCATATGAACAATGTCAGATACATGATTAAAAACGGATATATCCATGGGGAAGATGACACAGTTGGAAAATTTATCTATCCAGGTTGTATGTTGGGGAAGCTAACCAGATTGGCTTTTAGCAGCTCGAAGAGAAGGGCCACGGGTCCTGTTGATCTCGTACATACAAATCTTTGTGGTCCGTTGAATGTGCAAGGAAGAACGGGTAAAAGGTATTATATATCTTTTATTGATGATTTAGTAGGAAGGAAAAATGTTATTTATTGTCCACTAAGGAAAAAGCCCTTGATGCATTTAAGATGTATGTAAATGAAATGGAAAGGGAAACATGACGTAAACTTAAATGCATTAGATCAGATAGAGGTGGTGAATATCTGTCAAGAAAGTTTAAATATTTTTGTCTTGAGCGTGGAATAAAAAGACAACTCACATGTAGATATACTCCGCAACAAAACGGTGTTGTTGAAAGAAAAAATAGAACAGTTCTAGATGCTGTGAGGTATATGATAAATATATGATAAAATTTGCAGGTTTGCCAAATTACCTTGGGAGGAAGCAGTTAAAACTGCATTTTTTATACAAAATAGACTGCCATCAAGCAGCTTAGATGGAGGTATCCCAGAAGAAGTATGGTCAGGTTCTAAACTAACTCGTTCATATGATGATTTTAAAGCTTATGGTTGTTTGGCATATGTTCATGTTCTTGAAGAAATAAGGCTTAAACTGGATGATAGGGCAGAAATAGGTTTCCTAGTTGGTTACAATGAGGAATCAAAGGGCTACAAAAATTTTATACCCGAAACAAGGAAGATAGTGACTAGCAGGGATGTTATGTTTGATGAAAGCAAACTTTATAAAGATAAACATGAAATAGGAAAGATAGAAAAACCCATTTCTCATGATACTGACACCAACATGCTGCAGATTTTGATTCTGATGAAGAAAGTGAAGATGACATGTACAGGGCAGATGGCGAGGTAATTGGAGATGTCAATGGAATAGGATTTGCGTCGCCTATACCAGTAGCAAAATCAAGGCAACGAAAAAGGAAGACAGAGGTAGAGAAGCTCAAAGATACATGTATAGATTATAATCCTGAAATGTATGGCAGATATGGAACTGGTAAAACTAGGAGAATTGGAAAGCCTCCAGAAAGATTTTCGTCTTTGATGGCTGTGTTTGAGCCTGATGTTCTCGTATCCTTTGAAGCATCGATTAACTCAGAAAAGGCATCTGAATGGGCGAAGACAATGCAAGAAGAAATGGATTTTTTCAAGGAAACTGGTACATACGAATTGGTAGAGCATGCAAAGGGTAAGAATTTAGTTGAAAATAAATGGTTTTTACAGAATTAAAACAAATGCTGATGGTTCAAAAAGATATAAAATTAGATTGGTCACTCAAGGTTTCTCTCAAAAGAAAGGAATAGATTATGAAGAAACATACTCTCCTATTGTCAAATTAACAAGTGTAAGGCTTGTATTAGCAATAGCAAATGCCCTAAAACTTGATGTACATCATATGGATGTCAAGACTGCTTTTCTGAATGCTAGTTTACAGGAAGAAATATATATGAAACAAGCTCCAGGCTTTGAAACAGGAGCTAACATGGTTTGGAAGTTAAAACGCGCAGTTTATGGTCTGAGGCAAGCACCTAAGGAGTGGTATAAATGCATGGATAAGTATTTGAGAGAACGAGGGTTTGAAAAACTTAAAAATGATGGGAATCAATACATGCTCAAGGATGAAGATAAATTTTGTGTTATTGCTTTGTATGTAGATGATTCAGTGATGGCTTCAAATTGCATGAAACATCTAAATAGGTGCAAAGATATTCTGAAGAAAAGATTTAAGATGACAGATCTTGGAGAGCTGAAACAATTTGTGGGTATAGAAGTAAATAGATATAAGGAAAATAAAATAATCAGACTTAGTCAGACAAGGAACATTGAAAATATGCTAAAGAGGTTTGGATTGAAAAATGCAAAGCCAGTAAGCACTCCACTTGTAGCAAGTTATAGAATTTCAGCAGTGTTATGTCCATTGTCTGAGCATAAAAAGAAAGAAATGGAAAACGTACCGTACAGAGAACTCATAGGATGTTTGCTTTATGTTGCCAACTGTACGCGTCCAGATATTGCTTTTGCCGTCAGTTTATTAAGCAGATATAATAACAATCCATACAGAGGACATTGGATTGCAGCCAAGAGGATCTTAAGATACTTGAAGGGCACTAAAGATCATGGAAGTACTTTTAATTTTGATAACTTGGTTTTATTTGCATATTCAGATGCAGATTGGACAGGAGATCTAGATGCTAGAAGGTCAACATCTGGCTATTGTTTGATGCTTGCAGGTGGTTTGATATCATGGAGGAGTAAAAAGCAACATCCGTGGCAATGTCATATGCAGAAGCCGAATACTCGGCAGCCTCATTAGCAGTTAAAGGAATTGCATGGGTGCGAAGATTATTAATAGAAGTAGGTATACCACAGCCAAATCCGACTATGCTCTTAACAGATAGTCTAAGTTGTATTGCAATAGCGAAAAACCCAGTGCATCATGAAAGAACAAGACATATCGAGTTGCATATTCACTTCATAAGAGACCTTATTGAAAGGAACGAAATAAATTTGCAGTATGTGGAGACTTCATATCAAGGGGTAGATCTGTTTACAAAAGCAATGACAGAACGGAAATTGAAGTTGTTCAAAGAAATGCTTGGCATATCAAACGAAGAAATATGGCATGAAGGGGAAGTGTAGGTTTATCATGCCATATAAGGTTCTTGGCATGTTTTATGTTAGAGAAATGGTTAAGGTGCTTATTATAAAATGAAAAAAAACAAGATGCTGAAAGCATCAAAGGGTTGCCCAACAACCCAAGCTTTCAAACAGAGAGAAGATCAAGAACGAAGGAGAAGAGGATGTTTCAGAAGACGCAGTTCCACTGAAAAATCCGCCGTAGCTGTGTTCGCCATTGCTTCCTTTGCTTCAGCGCTACCTACAAAGAAAGATGGGAAGGGCGGGGAAGGGAGAAAGATGGGAAGGGAGAAGGAAGAGGGAAGGAAGTCGCCTTGCATGCATCTACAACTCCTCCTTACTCTGCTTCACTGAAGTCAATTTCCAAATCGATGGCCGCGGAGAGATTAAATAGTGTATCTTATCAAGCTCCGTAGAAAAGGGATATTTATGGTATATTCTTTCGTTTCCTGCAATCTGAGCCATTCACATCGCATATACCAAGCATATTCCCCATTCTCTTCCACCACGCAAAGGGTATGCCCTTCGGGCAACCCAAAAAGGGGAACCATAGTCTATAGTCTATTGTTTTATGTAGAAAATGGAGACACGTGTATTGTAGGGTGGTTTGCAAAAAGAATAAAAGGGACTTGGTGTGGACGAACTACAACAGTTTTTTGTTCAGGTGAAAATTACAGTGAAAACAAAAATAATTGTAGTTTGGAAATTCCGGAACGGCGGCCTTGCAGATCGAGGTTTTGGAATAATCGTTGCTTCATAAATCATCAGAGGTCAGGTCGATTGGTGACAGGATTGCAGATCGGATTGACCAATGGCAGCGTAGGGTTATCTGTCGGTTGTATCCGTGATTTTTTGTTGACTCTTGTTGGAAGTCGAATTTTGCTTCTTGTGTTAATCGATCTGCAATATTCTATCTGAGTGATGATGTGATCGATTTGCAGTCAGAAGACGATCAGTAAAAGATTCGAATACTCAGGTCTGTCAATACAGTTTAGTTGTGTTACAGTGTTGATTGTCTTTTGTTGGCCTTGTTGAATTTGTGGAAGAGTTTGTGGAAGAATTTGTAGAAGAGGTTGTTTGCGGATAGAGCTTGTGTAAATAAGAGCTTGTGTAAACTGCAAGCAGGACTAGTGCAGGTCCAATTGCTGGGTGCCGGATTGCATAACCGGTGCCAGATTGTGTGAATGCTTGTGGAAAGGCAGTAGCGAATCGCTTTTGTCTTGTAGAGTTGTAGAGGAGAAGAGTGAAGGAGATTGAGTATTGGTTAGCTCACTGGGTTCAAGTCCAGGCTCTGATTTCTAGCACCTAGAAGGCTCAAGACTGGCGTTGAACCGGAATGGTTCGACAAGAATGAGTCTCCTCTATATATGTGTATTCCAACGGTCCAGATCATGCCACTCCAACGGATGAGATCTTGCCAAGTGTCGTACATGCACATAGGTTCCAGAATGTTCAGGATTTCTTGGAAGCTATCGCGCATATATTGATGATGCAGGAGAATACCACCAAAGGGGAATAGGTAGTGCACTTGGCTAAGGTATATGGCTCGCAACTAGAAGATTGCGAGTTTGAACCTTGCCTCACGCGACAACCTTTTTGCATCCGTCTGACGACCATCTTTTGTACATATGAGTATAATGCTCGTACAGTACGAATATCCGTATGGTCGTCACAAGCTCTATTTTATTCTGAGATCATTTCTACCATTGGTGGACATCTAGAAGTAAATTTCCTTGCTTTCTACATGTCCAATTGGATGCTGCCTAGTGACGTGATGTTAAAAACTCTTCTTCTTCTTTTTCTTCCTTGCAAAACTAGTTCCAATAATCTTAGATTTTTGTAGTTGTCTTTCCAGGTATCCATAAGAGTAGTCTTTTCCCATTTTTTCAGAATTGACTTGTTTAATTTGACATTCATGGCTTAGGATGCAAGATACTATCGATCCTACCTAAAATGCATTCTACGCATTTTATCTTGTCTTGGTCATGTTCGTAGGCAACAATGTACTTGCCTGCTTGAAGCGCTGCCCTAGAAAAAGCTCTACCCGTGAAGAAATTCAAAATCGAATTACCTGGAGTGCAGAGCTTGTCTACAAGGTAGGACGTCGTGGCTGGGCCTATTTGTTTCTGCACCAAGAAGTCACCTTTCATGCCCTGCTAGCTATACTTGAACTTATCAAGCATGAGTTTTTTATCATTGCCTCGGACTCACCATTGATAGCTACCACTGGGGATGCTGCAGGAACTGCAGGGGCTTTCCATGGATGGTCACCATATAATCTGAGATCCAAGTCCTCACTGGCCTCAGCATTCTGTGCAGAAATCTTTGTAGCTGGAATGAGAGCCGCAGGCTCCTCTACTCCTGAATTGGTAGAATGTCTAGACTCATCTTCTTACACGGCTGTGAAAACTCGTGACCTAGATTCCAGCCTCTCCAGTGCACTAGTAAAGAGACTGTTATGATGGGGCTTCAGGAAATAGAAAATCCAGTAGCTATCAGCTGCATTCAGTTTGGAGAGGTGGTCAAATAATTTCGACAGAGTATCATCATTCCACATGGGAGTAATCTGCCTGGCATCTAAGTAGATCAAGCTTGCAGGCCAAATGAAGGCATCAGCATGAATACCCTTGGATGAAACATATTCGTCATAAAATCGAGAGATGCCGACTTCTGTTTCAGGCTGGATTACTCTTCTGATGGTTTTGCTAAGGCATATGGCATATTCCCATGGATATCTTCTTTCAAAATGTTGTTGTGCCCACTGATGATATATTTGAGACCATGCATATAAACAATCTTCGGTAAAGAAGGCGTGAAGCTTTGCTAGAGCATCAAAATCTCTGAACTTAAGATTAAGCTGATCTTTAATAAAGAACAATATCTCCTTCTTCAGGAAGGGATGTATCTTAATCCTTGAGCTCTAGTCTTGAAACCTTGCCCACCTTTAGAATCGAAATTGGTTCTGACATAGACTTCACCTTTTAAAGTTTCCTCGAAGAGCCTCTGGAAATCTGAATAGTCAATATTTGATCCCTGAATGTGCCTGTGGAGCGTTCCCGAGACACCGACATAAATGGATAGACGTGACTACTCATAAACGTCTAGACGGTTTTGCCTAGTTAAAGGGCATGTCGGTTAGAAACGTTACATTTGGTATCATATCAGGTCTCGAGTTTGAGTCTCCATGATGTGCATATGTAACTTGGTAACTTGGTAATCACCAAGTCAGTGGTACACTGGTTAAATCATTGTTTTGGATGCTCAAGGACGAGCATAGTTCTAGTGGGGGAGATTATAATGGGCCCATGGTAGACTGCTCGTGTATTCAATCCTTGAATGTGCTTGTGGGCATTTTCGAGACACTGGCATAAGTAGATAGAGATGACTGCTCCTAAAAGTCTAGACGGTTTTGCCCAGTTGGTTAAGGCATGTCGGTTAGGAACGTCGTAGTCGTAACGTTCCTAACCGACATGCTCTTAGCCAACTGGGCAAAATCGTCTAGACGTTTATGAGCAGTCGCTTCTACCCATTTATGCCGGTGTCTTGGGAATGCCTCACAGGCACATTCAAGGATTGAATACTCGAGCGGTCTACCATGGGCTTACAATATGTCGCCTTTTTTTTTTTTTTTTTCCCTTTTGTGTTGCCTATGTTATGGCCACAATATGGTCAAGTAACAACGTATTTTACAATTTTCATCAAAACCAACACAAAATGCCCCTTCTCTGGCTAAGAATGGATGCATTAAAAAAATGTTGTTAATTCCTTAAAAAGACTTGTAAAAAACCTATGCAATGCGATTTTGGAATAGGCATAATTCCAATTTAATTGAATGATGGTTGTATAGGTGACACTATATTTGACGTTAAGATTGGCACTATAGGTGACAAAGGGACTGACCTTATATGTGACGTTCCCGTTTCTACTTTTATGTCACCAGTATGTGTCACCTATAGCGTCAATTATATAAAATATTTGAGTTGCAAGTCTAGGCCAAATACTGACACAAATTGACCCCTTCTCTTGTAGTACAACGTCCACCTTTTGAAACCCCATGACCGAAGCTAACAACGTCGTCAGGCGAGGGCTATACACTTCAATGCGAGGCTTATGTAAAACGTCTGATAAAGGTCGCATAACTGCAGGAGACTGGTTTCTTGCCTTTATAGCGGCCTGCGCTAGACCATCACGTCTCGTATATTTTCAGAAGGTGGCCAGTATGGGCAACACTCGCCTCTCAAACCTTGCCTATGTCATGGCAATGGGTCCGCAACGCCTCAAAGTATGCTGAAAGGAGAACCGAGCTAATTGGCTCTGCAAATAGAATGTGCGGGAGCACCGGTGCATACATGTAGAAACCGAGGAGGATCACAATCACCTGAGAGGTAGTGTCTCGACACATGCTTCCTCGGTAAGCTTTTAAATGCTAGGGCTTTGAAACAGGTAAAAACTGCATATTACATAAATCCCATACTTGACCGGGGTCCACAAGAGTACCTCCGAACACATTTACCTTTGAAGAAGCACAAACTCATTGAGTCTATTCGCACATGAGACAAACAGATGGGTCCAAGAAGCGTGAGAAGACATGCTATTCAGTGTTGCCAGTTGAGAGTTATTGAGGACGAGTGCCACACTCTTTAGAACTACCCAACATTCAGACCTATAGAGGTGCGCTATGTTGAGTTGCTTCCACCCTCACCAGCCACTCCATATGATGCTACACACTGGTATCGTATTGCCAGGAGGTGATGGATATGCGCACTCAGTTGTGTCCTCCGATACTCCATTGAAATGTACCATTGTACAGTTCAGTAGGCTTATTCCTGCTAAGGTTTTTCTCCCGAAAACTCTTCGGGGTGGGGGCGTTTTAATCCTGAGCAGTAATACCTCTGATGTGCTCCTTTTTTGGGTCCCATAGGCCCATTGGTGTTCGTGGACGATAAAATAAGTTCAATTCAATTCATCCTTAAATTTCATGTAATATATTGAATTGCCTTAGGATGATTTGTGCGTTATGAACTAGAACAGAATGTTATAGGAGATGTAATTGTAAAATAAAACATCAACTAAATAACTCCAAAATAGAATAGTTGTCACGTGGCAAAGATCGATTGGACTAGGAAGCAGAACATTTTGTGGCAAAGATCGAACGGAGTAGGCGACAAAACCTATTTTAGGTTGTTTTTACGTTAAAAATAATGCAAACAATGCTAACAACATGGAAACTGGATCGCTTGTTTCGCCTCCAGAATGGAAAACAAGGGGCTAATTCTGCTCAAGACGTCATCAGCAGGTAATCTTAGACTCTCGACTCAATTAACATGTTGTGGAGGCATGAAACTGTGTCGATGACTCCAAGGCCCGCTTCCGACTTCCGCCAATCGCAGAACTCCTAGAATCATCTCCCCACTTTCCATGCCTCCATACACGAATACACGAAAGACAAAAAAAATTGGCAAAACATGGCATACCTTCAATAAACGAAATGGACAATGGATGGAGATGTTGATTGAAGTGTAATACAACAAATAGAATATTTCAAGTATATTAAAATATGCCAAAGTAGATGTGCTGTTGGGTGCATGTAGAAAAAGTTGAAAAGACAATAAAAGACAATTAAGGGCCAAAGGACTCCACCAGAAGGACAGTAATGGGGGTACGGACGTGGTGTTTTCCATCGCTCCAAGTTAAGGACAGTGTACTCCGAGCCAGGGCCAATTCAGACGAATTCTGTCGAATTAGGCTGGCCTGGACCACGAAACGCTTTCTCTCGTTCGCAGCAGAAAATACAAGCCTTTTCGGCCTTACTCTGATCTGCAGACCGCCGGATTTAACCACCGTAGCCAAGTACGTCGAATTCGCAGGACCCACATTTGTTACAGTCCTTTTGAAGCGCATCGAAAGCTTCTGATCCGAACCAGTTACATAAAAAACGAGAGAAAACGATGGATAATTGAAATCCTGAGCTCTTGGCCGTTTCTTCGAGCATCTAACATCTGTGGATTGGGCCACCAATCGAGCCTGTCTGGTGGTATAATTCTGGCTGCACAGAAAATCAGAGTAATCCCTTTCTGTGAGATCGTAAATCAATCCCGGATCAAGGGCTTTTTGTGGGTTTACATGGCCGGATCCAAAATCAAAAGGAAGGGTGGAAGATCCGGTGGATTGATCAGAAATAATTCTGCCAGATCGATCTGTATAATCTGCAGTGGTCATGAGAGCAGATTTAACAGCAGCAGGGCTCCAATTTGGATGGGCAGATTTGAGGAGCGCAGCGATGCCGCTGATATGGGGGCAGGACATGGAGGTGCCGGACAGAATATTGTAATCTGTTCTTCGATTATCAGAAACCAATTTGGACGGAGCGGCAGATCTGCTCCAAGCTCCAAGAATATTTGATCCTGGAGCGATCAAATCCGGTTTCAAAACATCCAGCGACACAGGGCCCGGCCCTCTGGACGAAAACGCTGCAACCTGTGGCGCCGGTTTTACCCCCAATTTTGTGCCCAAAAATTGCAGCCCTGCTTTGGGATTCGCAGTTGAATTTATGTATTTCTTAATCTCAATCCCTGCTGCATTGCTTACGCTTGCCGCAGGTATTAGATATGAATTTGCAGGAAGAATCCCCTGTCCTAGATACGCAGGCATGATGAGAATCATGCCCAATCCGCCTGCATCATGCACTGCCATGCTTTTCTCTGCATCGGAGATGGAACCCATTTGACAGAGCACGATTTTTCCCCGCACTAGATCAGGATTTAAAAATCCAGGCAAGCAGCGGGATGATTTATCAGAAATGGGCGAAGAAGATGCATCGAGAAGGGGGAGTTTTTTGTGTTGGGTCCATGATCCTGTAAAAAACGAAGCAGCGGCGAAGATTTGGCCGGAACCCAGAGAAACTACGGCAGGGAATGATCGATCCATGGTGCTAGCTCCGACAGTAGCGATCCATGGAGCATCGTTGCCGACGCTGAGAAGGGAAGGGCCATCGTTTCCGGCAGAGGCAGAAAAGAAAACACCTCGCTTCATAGCTCCAAATGCAACAATGGCGATCAGATCGTCGTAATACGGCGAAACAGAGCCCCCAAGTGACAGAGAAATCGCATCTACACCATCGCCAAGAGCTTGATCCACCGCTGCAAGAACATCCGATGTAGCGCATTCTTCCCAGCAGACTTTATACACAGCAATTCTGGCCAAAGGGGCCATACCCTGCGCTACTCCGGCGGCCAATCCAAAAAAACTTGCATTCAAAACCTTTCTACCTGCAGCGATCGAGGCAGTGTGCGTTCCATGGCCCTGCGAATCTCTGGCAGATTTGAATTCTCCGGTCCAGTTCATCCCCCCCATCAATCGCTCATATCCTCTGTAATACACCCTTGCTCCGATCAATTTTTTGTTGCAATTTTTGGCCGTGAATTTTTCCCCTGACTCGCATTTCCCCTTCCATTTCTTCGGCACCTCCCCCATCCCTTCGTCCCTGAAGCTCTGGCTCTCCGGCCATATCCCTGTGTCTATCACCCCAATTATGCTGTCGCTGCCATATTTCGACTCGGGCCATATCCCCTTGGCCGGATTTAAACCCAAAAACTGTGGGCTTCTCGTTGTGTGCAGATTGAGGAGCTTGTCTTCGTACATTGCCATGAATCCGGCTGTTCGCTGCAAGGATTTCGCCTCTGTATCAGTCAGCTGAGCAGCAAATCCTTTGAAACCATGGTTGTATGCATGGATTAGTTGTGATGTTGGATTGAAGGAAGCGAGAGTGGATTGATACCAGGATTGGTGGGTTCCGGCGGGGATGTGGGTTGGATCCATTGCGATGATGTAGCTTTTGCGGTGCCCAAATGCAGGGCTAATGGCCATAGCCACAAGGAACAGAAGGTGGAGGAAGGGCTTCCGCGCCATAGCCATAGCCGGAGAAGAAGCTACGCCCATGCTAAGTAATACGAAGGAGTGAGTGATTTTTTTATAGCTAGGAGGAACGTGTGGTAATTACGCTACAAGGCATGGATTGGGACTGCGCACAAGGACTTTGCCTAGTGCCCCTTTTAATGCTTCCTCGACTCCGTAACGGCGCTTGAGATTTTTTGACCACTAGTTAGTACTAGTTAGTGGAAGTTCTTTATCTGCTCGTAAACAACGTTTGGAGGCTTTTTCCTCCTAGGTTTCCGCTTTTTATTTCCTCCCAGGAAACTTTAGTCCGGGAGGAGCTTAAGCGGCATCATACGCTCTTAACGCACTGGTCCTCAACTTTACAGGCTGAGATCTAATATCAGCCGTTGATTACTGTGTTGTTATCAGCTAGTAACGCTTCACCGGCTGAAATTTTATAAGCATTCTCGTAACATCCTAGGGTGTTACGAGAATAAGCCTTAATCCTTATAACATCCTAGAGTGTTATGAATCCTAGAGTGTTATGAATTTGCCCAGAAATACACAGAAATCTGCCCAGAAATCCTTGCAAAGCCTCGGACCAGAGACATTAAGAGAGATAAGGTCTCTGCCCTCGGTTGTTACAAGACAAAAAAATTTCGGCCCAAAGTGGCCACGACCAAAATGGCTCGGGCGTGGTGACGCATGCACTCGCCATTTTAGCCGTGGCCACTTTGGCCCTCAATTTTTTTTTCTTGTAACAACCTCGGGCGAGACATTATCTACCCCATATTTACATTATTAGACTATTACAGAGTAAAACACAGATATTACACAGTATTACAGAACTCTGTTTACAAAACAACTCTGTTTATACAAATAAACACAACTTTGTATACAAAATAACACAACTCTGTTTACAAAAATACTATGTTTACAACTCTGTTTACAATATATGTGAATATCCAACAAATGCATGCACAGCAATACTCTCTTCGATTCTCTACTTTGGCAGATTTCTTCAACAAATGCACCCTCTGATCCCTTCATTCTGCAAATTGATGCCATGGAGCTTCTACAACAAGACGTCTATCTTGGTTCTGCCCTGCTCAAGAATCCTGAGAAACTTTTCGCTATTGTTATGCGAATGGCTCGGGCGTCACGGATCCGCCGGAGTCAAGGAATATAGAATGCAAAAAACCCTCAAGGAAATGATTTGCAATCCAGT
Source organism: Isoetes engelmannii (assembly GCA_011763485.2). Taxonomy (NCBI): domain Eukaryota; kingdom Viridiplantae; phylum Streptophyta; class Lycopodiopsida; order Isoetales; family Isoetaceae; genus Isoetes; species Isoetes engelmannii. The sequence goes on from JAANSK020229634.1 coordinate 13,623, forward strand.
CCTGCATATCTGTAGTCCTGCAATCTTTAGTCTTGCATATCTTTAGTAGAAAATATGGTCATCCTGCTCCATAGCTGCATATCAACAACTAAAAGAAGCAAACGGCCGGCCTTCTTGCAGAGCACAGTAAAACCGGAGACTAGACGTGCTGTAGGCCGGCCTTTTTGCAGAGCAGAGTAAAACCTGGGCCAAACCTTAAAAGTCCTATGTTTAAAGCACGATTCCAGCTTCGGAGACGCGGTTCAAGAATCCACCTTGCAAGCCTACGATTAGAACTTCGCCGGCGGCATTTCTCCATAAAAGAAGCTGGCATTTTCAGAAAGATCTTTTGTGATGAGAGGCTTGACACCTAGAATGTCCGAAACTTGCTTCTAGATCTCATTCTTTAGGTGTGAATCTGCAAAAAGGACAAACAGAATGTGGCACCAACCAAGATTCTTGGAAACCCTTCGAAAAAAATTCCAAATCACGCAAAACAAGTACCAAAATAGAGCTACAGGGATGGCGCCACGGGGCATAAGTTAGATATTGGGGTACAAAAGCACCCGTCCGGACGCTCTGCTTTTCGTGCTGGATCTGCTTTGCTGTG
>JAANSK020229745.1:0-14209 GCA_011763485.2 Isoetes engelmannii
TAATAATAATAATAATAATAATAATAATAATAATAATAATAATAATAATAATAATAATAATAATAATAATAATAATGATACTAATAATAGTGGACCAGGTGTTTGTTTTTTTAAGATAGTCCCAAAAATAGTTTCAATGGATTCTAATACTTTAGAGACCAATGGTTTTGCACCAAAGCAATTCCCAAAAAACCTCTATTTTTTATTTAAACATTTTTTTTCCCAAAACCAGTGTAAAAAGCGATAGCGAACATAATGGAAGACTGAACATATATGCCACTTAATTGTGATTAATGTAAGACAAAAGTCACAATAAAGCATGTGTCCAGCATAAGTGCTCCTTCCATCTTGCATCCTCTGGACTAAGAGCAATAAGTTGTTCGAGATAATCATTTTAAAAGAAATTCCGACTGGTTGCACTTGAACCATGGATCTGCTAAAGAAAAGATCTTAATAGTTGAACATCACTCAGAAATATAATAATATATCCCTGATGCTGTGCAAATGGCTACATAGTGTCTACTTGATAGGTAGGAGCTTCTAAGGCACCACTGGTGTCAAAAAAACATTTTAGAAGCTGGACTGGTAGATCTGCATAAATGCCCCTTTGGTCGGAGTGGCATTGCATTTTTGCTCTGCCATTGAGGAAGAAATCGATGCTTGCTGAAGGGATGTCAAAGTTTCATGTTTCCTTCCTGGTATGATTCGTTGGGACAAGGCTGAATCATGACTTGCAGCATGCTGTATCAGGCAATTATATATAGGGATAGCTCTATCAATTAACCTTTAGGAAGATCTTCAATAATTGTGGGTCGTATGCCATCTTCACGCAGGGCTCTTTTGATCTGTAGTCATAATTTTAGTAAAGCTTTTAACAAATCTTTCTGAATAATTAAGAAACAAACAAATGTGTTCGCTTGAATTGTCGATGAAGCAACACCAAAAACGACCTTTGCTTAGAGACTACGGTCTATAGGGTTGGACCTATTTTTTCACAAAGACGACCTGGAGCTGCAATAGAAGCATCCTTAGAACCATTGAAGTTTAACCATGCTCCAAGCAGTCCAACGCGTGATGATCAGAATGGTAACAATACAGAAAGCAAAAGAAACCATGGAATAGACCAGGGAATTTACAGGATTTTTCTAATTTTCCTGGCCACAAGATTAGAAAATACGGAACCCAACGATGCTGATTGTGCCACATCAAATTTTTGATGATGTGGCTAACAAGTGGACATCTTAGAATCATAGGAAAAAGGGCACCTCGGGTTAGGCAAGCCTGCTAAGAAAGTGGTGTAAGAAGAAAAAGGCTGACCTTCAAAAGATAGAAGCAAATAACCATTGAAAAGTTCTCATGCCTCTGTGCATATTTTGACTTCCAAAAGGTAGAAGCAAATGACCATTGAAAAATTCTCATGCTTTTAGCCTCCAAATACCGCCACCTAAAGTTAGCGGTGCAAACATAGTTCGACCTGCTACATCCGGTAATTCCAGGGTCTGCCTTCTCAGTCTGTTGCTGGAAGCCTCTGCTTCTGGAGATCGGGAAGATGGGCGAGATTGTTGAGCAATCCGATCAAGATGATGCCCGGCGTTCTTCTCTCAGCGCCAGAATCAGTTCCGGCCCTTCCTCCAGCTCTGGCCAAGATAGCTTGCCCCTTTTGCTCCAGATGGACAGAAATAGTGCTGATCTTGAAGCCGGCCCTGGGGATCAACCTCAATGCCGTATCTGCCTCGAAACGGACGGTTAGTCTTATTGGGTTCTTACCTGAGAGTGCACTTGTTTCTTTCTCCCTTTCTTGCAATTTTATATGCTCCAACCTAGACATACTCGTTGGCTTATATCAACTTCTGTCAAAGAAGGGATTAATCAGGTTTAAAACTTTGGATGCTAGATTTAACGGCAAGAAACTGCATAATTCTTTGTATACTCAACTGCCTAGATTCTACCAGAGTGCATGCTGGGAGTAAAACGGCATGAACAGAATATTTTAGACCAGCTCGTACAAATTATAAGCTTAGTTACTTGTCCTTCTTTTGTAGTATTCATCATTGTATACTTATTCTCTCTCTTTACCCTGTAAATGTACAACTACGCTGACAAGTAGTTTCTGCAGGCAGGGATTTTATTGCTCCATGCAAGTGCAAGGGATCATCAAAATACGTCCATCGGGCATGCTTAGATCATTGGCGAGCTGTGAAGGTGGTTCTTTTAGTTTTTTTACTTAAAAATGTTCTTTGTTTGATGCAAGAACAAAGAAAGACTGGAGATATTTTGAGACATTTAAGATTAAAATGCCATAATGAATTTTTGGTGTCCAGGAAGGATTTGCATTTGCACACTGCACAACTTGCAAGGCCCCATATCATCTCAGGGTTCACGCACCTGCAGATCGAAAATGGAGAACGTTGAAATTTCGATTTTTTGTAACCAGAGACGTACTTTGCATATTTTTAGTGATTCAATTGGTAAACTTCTTAGATGCAGAGACTTTTACATATTACCTTTTGCACTGTACAGTGAACTACAACTATGAAATTTAGTTTATTCAAGAAGGGTCTGTTTATCACTTAATGTTGACGTGTTGTGCAGGTGACCTCTACATTAGCGTATGGCGTTTTTTTGGTTGATCGTTATGAAGGCAACTGGTTGCATCAGGCATCAGGCTTGCATAGCTTGTATAAATTCTACTATATTTGTGGTATGCATAGCTTTATCCAATTTGCATAGCCAACTCTAGGGAAATGAAGTGATGATTTGTGCGAGGTGGATTATGCAATGACTTTCCAGTCCAGAGTATAAATTTTTAGGTATGTCTAGAAAGTGCTGGTAACTGATTGTAATTGATCTATCCAGGTGCCTTTCTCTTCTTTTCTCTTCTTGGTCTGTCAGGATGCTTCTTGACTATTTATGATCAACGAGTGCGGAATGATCTTGCTCAGCCTTGCCGCGAAGTTTGTCTATGTTGTTGTCATTCTGGGTATGATCAACCGCCAGCTACACTGTTTCAGTTGCCTGTTGTAGAGATCAACCGATTAGGTGAATTAATTGTAACTATTGGTTCCAGAATTTGTGCAGATTGCCATTTGCCTGGGACTTTGTGTATGTGGACAGACTGTTCTGCCTGTGTAGAATGCTGTACAGGGGCAGCAGGTGAATTTGGCACTTGTATAGGAGGAGCCGGTGAAGCCAGTGCGCCTATCATTTTAATTGTGGGCTTAGTTGCTTTACTTCTCTTTGCTGTGGTGGGCATATTTTACAGTGTTCTCGTCTCTACAATGGTTTCCCAGAGGATATGGCAACGCCATTATCACATTTTAGCGAAAAGGATGCTGACGAAGGTAATAGTGGTGATCTGAATTCATTGTCTTGTTGAGCATGCAAGCCTGTTCGAATGCCTTCAGTCGTTCACTGATTTGAAGAAGGCAATGCAAGTTTGTTTTGGCTTACATTTCTCCTCATCAATGCAGGAATATGTAGTGGAGGATCTAGATGGAGAAATTGCTGATGGTGCGTTGTCCTCACTTCCTCAGGAACATGCTCAACACCTCAAGTCCTTAGGATTCTTGTAAATTGGGATCATTCCTCATGATGGTATAGTGCCATCTATACTCTAGAGAAATTGATGTTTGGATCAGAAAGCCATCAAATGGTGTCCATGGGTTAAGTTTTGGCTTTAGAACTATAAGGCGAGCATACTGACAGTATTTTTGTAAATAACAATCATTGTGGAGTTCATACCTGTCACAGAAATTGGAGGAAATCAATTTTTAATTTGAGACTCATTATCGATGAACGAGGAAAAAAGTAGTTTCAAGCAAGAAAACAGAGATTGCATGCTACATCAAGAGTTTCCTGGTTTTGTTCTAGTCAGTCTTCCCCATGGTCAAACTGCAAAATACTTGTTGCATTCTCCACTCCCCGACTTTTGAGGATTCTTCTCATGTAACTGTTATCTATTGTGCCTTCAGCAGCTATATTTGTTTGGGTTATACATGTATATTTTTTTTTTCTTAATTGGATATTGATTTTGGTAGTTGTGCTTAATTTCAACAATTATCTAAAGTTTTACCATTGTGGGATGGTTAGTTGCAGAGCTTGTTTTCCCAGTGGCATCAATGTGTATCATTTACTGTAGGCAACCCGGGTTCAGCAAAATTGGTTCTCTATGTTTTTTAGGTTATGTGCATCAACCAGGGGACCTATCTTTATTCTTTAGACAAAACATTTAATATATTTAGTTCTTGAGCAGCAATATTAATAACACTCAACCAAATTTATTTGGTTTGTTCCAACACCAGATTCAATGTTCATCTAACATTTATTGTCACAATAGAACATCATTGCCAGAGTTAGGAAAACCACACGAGTAGAAGTTCATGGGCTATTAAGCAAACCTGAGCTTGCTTTTCTAGGCCAAAAATTTGTTTTATTGGTCTTTCAGGTAACATTCCACGATTGGTTTTGGTATATAATGCAATATTATTGTTTGATTTTGTCCTCTGGTTTTCTCTTGTTCTCTTGTTCTGCAAGACGTATGCTCCAGAAATTCAAAGTTTATTATCACCATTATATCTTATTTTGCAAATACAATGCAAGTGAATTACATATAGAAAAAGTACTATCAGATAACACATTGAAGATGCTGCTGCTACAAGTAGTGAACGAAGGTGTAAATGTCCCTTGGTAGTCTAGAAATCTAAAATATCACTTGCATGTCTGAAAATGGTGGACGCGTATCATAGAAGGAAATGGATGCTATATGCATAAAGCTACTGACTGCAACCATGCCATTTAATCATTGTAAAAAAATTAACAGTTCATAAAAGTACGCTCCAGGCATTATAGCAACTGGGATCTAAATTTGCAATAGAAGGAGGCACTCTCTGGTCGATTCTGTAAATTGACTGACAGTTTGATGGGTTTTACTATCATTTATTTCTTTGTCATTAGGCAAGGAATGTTGCATATTAATAAATTCGCCATCTTATTCTGAAGGAGCTTTTCTCTCAATGGAGTCTATTCTTATCTAACATCATTCTGCACAGTACATCTTCTAGAGAACCTTTTATGAGCGGCACCTTTTATGTTGTCTTTTTTTGGATTGTTTTTCATTAGGTTTTGGGATGCTTAATCATCGTTGATGGGATAAATATAGTTAAACACCTTTGAAAGCTGATGATCGAAGGTTTACTAGCAACATTTTCTTAATATGCATATCATGTTCAAGTTATCCATCATGTATGTCGTTTCTGCCACGTCCTATAATACTTCGGAGTTGGATTATTGTGTGTCTTCATAATCAAATATCACAAAAAATGGTTCGTCGTGTGAAACAATACATTTATACCGCATTTTAGCAATGGTTTTTATATGATTTGAGGCATGTATATAGTTTGCCGTATAGAGTATGTATTTCTAGAGCGTGCACGACATTTTTTTCCATATTTTGGCATGTTTTTACCATAGGCTGACCCATGTATATATTTTTTCTGCTATATATACGTAGTATTTGCCACATGCAAGTATCAAGGAAGCCGTGTTTAGGGTTGTTTACCCCAAACACAGTTCCGGCAATTTCTTGATGCACACCATCTTTCAATTATTTCAAAACTTCTCCGTGGCAAGTTTTATGCTGTGTTTTTCTGTTAATATCCTAGACGCGAAGGGGCTCCAAATTGCGCGCGCACACACAGTGTACAGTGTTTCTTCGTCAAATCCATTTGTGCATATGTTGATATCAGGGGCGACATGGTTACTCTGGCAAAATATTGCTATAAAAATAGAGCCGATTATGCATGTACACTTGTTGTTTTTATCTGCTCAAGCTCCAACCTAGTTGCCAGAAGTCTAGTCTCTTTCAGTTGGACACTTTTGGAGTCTCAGTGGCATTTTTAAATTGCCTGTAACATTTCCATTTCTGTTTCTTAGCTCACAGTCTCTTTTTGCAGAAGTATAGAGACATGTAAGTACGAGACCTTTGGTGGTTGTGCAATCCATTTTTCAAAGCCACTCCGAGATGATCCATGCGCACTTGTTTCTATCAGTTGGAACGAAAGACCTCGAGTAAGGACCTTGTAATACATGTTTGATTGGGTTTTGCGTTTGATACTATGATTTTTCGTTATTAGAGATCATGGCCCACGTTTTGAGTCATCTATGAAAAGAATCAACAATTCTAACGTTAAGGATTCGAGAGGTGAGGTTCTGAGGCTCTTCCTGATGCTTATGACTTATGATTACTAGTGTGTTTAATTACGAATATTGTGGGTTTAGAATAACTATTATGAATGGGCCCATTGCGATCTTGTTGCAAGCAAGGCTATATTCTAGGAATTATTAGTTACATACTACGAGAGAGAACATGCTTCTAATACTTTAGGTAGGTAATTCATATTGGGCATGAGACTGTGCTATATCCTTTTGTAGCTATTCCTTCTTTAACAGATTATCCTCTTCTATATAAGCTTGCAATGCAATTCTCTCCTTCTGGCGCTATGTTTGCATTGAACGAATGTTGTCTTCCACGTAATATTTCTGTTAGAATCTCTGAAGGTTGCCTTATCTATCTATCTATCTATCTATCTATCTATCTATCTATCTATCTATCTATCTATCTATCTTAAAGCTTTAGAGGCCTTATTCTTTTCATTGTTTTATCATTCTTATGGGACACATAAAATTGACATGCGCTGGTTTTCATAAAAATGTTACAGAGTAATATAGTCGAATTTCAAAACTTTTCCACGGCCAAGTTTGGTAGCTCCTCCTTGTCCTTCAGCAAAGTTGTTGCTCTAGCAAACTTCTCCTCTTCATTTAATAACCGGGCTTTCAAATAGGTTATCTCATTTAGCTTATCTCAAAAGCTAAATCAATATAGTGTACATGAGTTTAGAAATGAAGCTTGTTCAATTTCCGTGGTAGAGTACTGGCTTCCAGTTCAGATGCCTTTGGTGCATGCTCATGAGTATTGCAATTTACTTGTACAAAACTACAAAGTTCTGCAATCAGGACACTATTCACACGAAGACATTTACCTGCATGATGTTCTACTAAAATACCAGGATGCCAGTATTCTAGCTGCTACTATAACACGTATTTATACTTAGGTCAATATTATTCTAAAGGTTGTATCGTGGTTTTATATGTCTAAAAATAACATTAGTTGGAGTAGAGTAGATATGATTTGTTACTTCCCACCCATCAATCCTTGAACTGGTGTGAATCCAAGTACGTCCATACTTGGTCATGAGCCTTTGAAGATAAATATTAGGCACGGGGGGGTTCTCCAGGGACTACCGGCTATCGACCAGTCTTGACCATATCTCCGACACACGCCCCAAAAGGCTTTGCCCTACCACGGATGCGGCATCGGCTCGAGGGTTTTATATGTCTACATTGTCTATGTAGTGTTGTAAAACCCATATCTTGTGTCATCATGTCTGCCAGCATGTGAGTGATTAGATGTTGGTGTTAAAGCAAGTGGGAAGCTACACATTCTAGATATGTTTCTCTGCCATCTATAATCCAAGGGTGAAAGAGTTCTAATAGTTATTCAGGTCTATTTAAAGGATGTGGACATATTGTTAGTTTGAATTTTTGGTTGTCTATTTGTTATTTAGGAAGTATCTACACTATTCAAATGCTACATTGCCCATGAAATGGATGATATTATATTTTCTTCCATCTATAAGGTCCTACTTGCATCACATCAATTGCTTTGAATTGAGAATGCTTTCCAGTTCGATAAGCATTTATACTTCGATAAGCATTTATATTGTTGTGTTAGGACAATACTGTTATGTGTAGAGATTCTACGTTTGTATTTTTCTTACGTATAGATCCCTTGACAAATTCCGTATATAGCTCATAGAAATTCCGTACAAATATTCTAATGTCTAATGTTTGGCCCCAAATGGGCTGCTGTAAAAATTCCGCACATGTTACACACATTTTCCATACATATTCCAAACAATTTCCATACAAACATGACATATTAAACCATTGGAAGGGACATTTGTCATATTAAAAAGTTAAACCATTGAATTAATCCCCCAGAACCCCTAGTTGTTTTTGCTGATATTCGTCAGGGCATCCAGCGATTGGCGAGGACCCTCAAGCACATACGCTCGTATATATACACAATGCACATCACAACCTTTGGTTTCGTGCCGTATTTGAAACTGACAGTTAACTAAAACTTGCTAAGAAATGAGTCGCTTAACGATGACCAAGATTGCCCGAAATTGATATCCAACGATCCGAGCCTACCGATATCCGCCCTGCACGAATGTCAGCAAAAACAACTAGGGGGTTTGGGGGGTTAATTCAATGGTTTAATTTTTTAATATGACAAATGTCCCTTCCAATAATTTAACATGTCATGTTTGTATGGAAATTGTACGAACAGATATTGCCTACATTTCAATGGCAAAAGACATTGGCTCATAGAAGGCTGATGTAGAACGATTCATCATTAGGAATGTTGATTGTGCATATTGCAAGGTTTTCAACAGCATTCATTCATACAATCGTCTCTTCCCATTCATGCGGGCAACCCCTTTGATTGAATCACCAGGCTACACGCTATGGCAGACAATTGATATTGCTATGTAGCGTCTTTGACTTGATCATTTGCAATGAGCTGGCCCAATGGCCGTCCTCCAGCCGGTGCACATGTAGACAGGAGAACCAGGGGGCGGCTCCAGTGTTGTGGATTACGTGCTAGTGGAGGAGCAGGATCTGCATCTAATCATCCACTTTGGCATTGGAACAAAGAGTCGGGATGAGGAAGTAAACTCAAACCACCTACCCCTTCTCTTACACGTGGACTGACAGATGGCCCGCACGCCCACTGTCTTAATACCACGTGTGCCCCAGCTGCGTCTGGACTATGATCGTACCAAGACTTATGCACAGATGATTGAACATGACCTAGGGGGAATACTGGAGCTTCCCACATTGCAGCAACAGGCTGCCCAGCTGACTCAGGTGTCATGACGGCTGCTAACAGTTGCTTTGAAAGAAGTCGCTCCCGAAGGCCCTTGGGAGCTACCACCTTCCTTCGCAACCGGTGGTTTGATGATGAATGTAAGCAGTTCAAACGCTGGCTTCGACAAGTCACTGATTCTGCCTTGCGCCCGCAAGCCATCCGAGAATATCGTGCCTTCTTCAAGAGCAAGAAAGCCAGATACCTAGTAGAGCACCAGCAACAAATGTTCTATCTCCTGGATCGTCACCCCAAGACATTCTGGAGAAGGGTACGGAGCAAGCCTCTGCAACCTACAAGGAATATAGCCTCGGAGCAATGGGTGCAATACTTTCAACATCTTTATGACCCACTGGGGGGTCGGGCAGCAGTACCCCCACAGATGGGCCTAGCACTAGTCATTACAGAGGGAGACGTGATGATGGGCCTATAGCGCCTCGCTAATGGGAAGGCACCAGATTTGGATGGCATTCTAAAATGGGATGGAGACTATTCTGACGACATTATTTAAAAGAGCATTGCAAGAAGGCTTGCCCTCCCTAGTGGAATGCTAGTAAAATTGTTCCCATATACAAGGTAGGTGACCCTCACTGCCCAGCCAACTATCGCACGATCATAGTCCACTCTCTCTTTGCAAAATTATCGGCTGGCATCTTGGAGCAACGGTGACAATATGGACAGAGGATGAGGAGACGCATGCTCTCATAGAAGCGGATTTTCAGCCAAGAAACTCCACCATTGATTATATCTTCACTCTCAGAACCCTAATTTAAGATAGCAGAAATCATCAGCAATACTTGTACTATTGCTTTGTGGATTTCGCAAAAGCTTTTGACACTGTGCCGAGGGAGAAGTTGTGGGATTGATTGAGACAGCTGGGGACCCCTATTGACTTGCAAAATGCAATATACAGGTTATATGAGGCATGCTCAAGTCGTCTGACATCATTGGGACAACCTGTCATTAGTAGTATTGGAGTGCGCCAGGTTTGCCCCCTCTCCCCGACGCTCTTCGGCCTCTGCATTGATCAGTTGAAAGATTGGCTTGCTGAACATGGAAAGACGGATGCTCAGCTCATGCATCACATAGTTTGGCAACTCATATACGCTGACGATGTAGATCTCATCACATAGTTTGGCAACTCATATACGCTGACGATATAGACCTCTTGACTCACACTCCAGAAGACATGCAACGTCACCTGGATGCTCTAGGCACTTTCTGCCAGTTCACTTGCATGCAGGTTAACTTGGCCAAAACTAGAGTGCTGTTAGTTTCATCCTCCCGTCAGCCAATGCCTCCCTCCCTCACTTACCAGGGACAGAACGTGGAAGTAGCTCCGACCTATAAATATTTGGGAATTGAGTTTTCTACTACCACACACTGGGATGCTTCCATTAAACTACGCGTCACAGCAGGTTGGAAAGCACTGTATGCCATGCAGAACAACAATCACAAGGCAAAGCTGTATGCTTGGAGTCATCAAGCACACCTATTCAGGGCCTTGGTCGAGCATGTTCTCTTGTACGGGGTGGAGGTGTGGGGTCTGGTAATATCCCTCACCACCTGGAATGATCTAGAACAGGTATAGAAGGCCTTCTTGGCACGAGCACTTGGGGTGAAGTCCACAGTTCCATATCAGATCCTGCTGCAGGAGAAAGGTTTCTTATCCCTTCAAAGGGTCGCACTGGACCGTCATATTATTTACTTCCAGAAGGTCGTTGGCATAGGAGAAGCCCGTTTGCCCAATCTTGCTAAGCCCGTTTGCCCAATCTTGCTAAAGCCTTCAGCTATAGCAATGGACCCACAACGCCTCAAAGCCTGTTGGAAGGACAAGCAAGCTCAGTGGTTCTTCCGTTGGAATGTACAGGCACACAAGTGCGTGCATGTACGAACAGAGAAGGACCATGATCAATTGAGGCAGTATCTTGAGGCTTGCTTACTTAGCAAACTCTGGAATGCAGATGCACTAACACATGTCAAACTGGCACACTATCGGCAGCAGGTCAATCCCATGCTCACCCGAGGCCCACAACACTATTTGCGTACTCTTTTGCCTATGAAGAGGCGCAGAGTGATAGCTTCCATCCGAACAGGTGCACATCGCCTCCGGATTGAGACAAGTCGATGAACCCCGGGAGGCACGCGAGGATAGGATCTGTTAGTGTTGACAACATGGAGCCATTGAAGATGAACGCCATGCACTTCAGACATGTCCAGCATTCGATCATATCCGAGCACAGTATGCTAGTTGATTATGCCTGACCAGCCATTGCATGAGCTATTGAACACGACCTCCGTGGGCTTGCTAGGCTCATATCTTCAAGAGGTGATGGATACACAGGCTCAGCTATGTCCGTTGGTGCAGTATTGAATGGCACTATATTATTGTACAGTATGCCAACATACTTATTACTGCAAAGGTTTTTCCCTCGAAAACCCTTCGAGGTGAGGGTTTTTTAATCGTCAAAGTAATCGACTTGCTGCTCTTTTTATTTAGGTCCCATAGGCCAATTGGTCTCCGTGGACGATACAAAATCTATTATATTCTAATCTATTCTATTCCATTCCATTGATCTCTGAAAGATGACACTCTAGAAAAGTCATAAGCACTAAAGAACATCGCCACTTTAAATAAGAGTAAAGAAGACAATGTCATTGCAATTAAAGTCATGGTATGTTATTAGAGACTGAGATTTAGAAGTGTATTCGTCATCTTGCTCAATTTCAAGAACTAGAGGAGAAATAGAATGATACTAAATCTTTGCGTGGCCCAAGCTCTTGAGAAGGATTTAGCACTTACGATTTCCAAATCAAATAAGGACTTGTAGAAAAATTGCACATATAGTCCAACACGCAAACCTAGGATCTCCCCCAGACACAGGTTCAAACCAAGCTTTGTGCATTGAACCTGGCTTTGTGCAAACCTAGGATCGTAATGCCTACCTTAAAGCTTTGGTACATCTTAAGATAGCAACCGTTGGAATCTTGGAGATCCAGAGGAGGTTGAATAAAAACATTTCTAGATAAGTTAGTGAAATCAGGCAATTTTGGATAAAATTTCTTGTAGGACAGCAAGATCGAATAACTTATTTTAAATGGTAAAACTATAATACATTATTTGTTGACATGTCAAAGCAAAGATTTGACTTTTTGCAATGTGTAAAGGAAATTTGATTTAGATTACGCTCATATTACTCATTTTAAATGTAGTAATGTGTGCTCGGATTTGAGTAGCTGTGCCGCCAGCTTATTCTATGACATTCCCGTCTATTATAAGCCTTGTATACATACAAGTAATGTATAATACATGGCTAAGTCACGAGTACGTCACCAAACATAGGATATAATAGGGTACATCGATTAACCTTATATATGTTAATTAATATTAGCTTTGTTAATTAATATATTATTAAGATAAATAGATAGATTTTTTAAGGAAAGGTGAACCCAGGCACCACGTGGCACCAAAACCCTAATCCCAATTCGAAATTAGGGCTTAGCTATGTTAATTCAATTATTAATTAAAAGTTAGCTATGATTATTAACAATTAAACCTAGTTTAGCAATCCCACTTGGCCCATATCAATTGGTCGAGGGATAACTGCTAATTGGGGGTTGAACCAAATTGGAGCTTCACCCCCAATTTTCCCCAATGGGGAAGGAGGAGCAGCAGCTTGCTCAATACGAGAAGGACGAAGAATCTTCATGATAATAGATCCAGCCAAGACACCGCTTATTATAGGCTATATAGCTTTAAGTTTCTAGTTAGGCGTGGTTGATTAGATGGATGATAGATCTTATGTTGATTAATTGAGGTTATGAATGAATTTGTGGTATTTCCTTGATGCACCTCTTGTGCTTCTGGGATAAGGGGGTGGTAGAGACCTAAAAGCTAGTAGGATTATAGATGTTTCTAGCTAGAAACCCATAAATACCAATAAATGTGGCGTGCGCATAGAGCCCACATGGCTGTAGATGTTATGATGTGATTGAGCACCAGATAACAGACATAATGGTGAAGTAGAGGAGGGACCTTGCTGAGCTTGGCTACTATAGCCCCTATAGCGTGCTACGCTTTTATAGTCGGTCATTGAGTATGGGTCTGGAATGGTGTCGATCTGAAAGATAGTCTTGGGCTCGATAGGGGCGGGTGAGCTCGACTTATGGATCGGGTCGAGATGGGACTACAAATATGGATCGGGTCGAGATGGGACTACAAATGTGGGTCGCCCAAATGGGGGCTGGATCCTCTAGCCACCCATGGAACCATTATGCTTCTGGAAGAGACTTGTCCCATAGGATGACTCCATGAGATTACATCTCTCAGCCTATCTGCAAAGTATGCACAGAAGGGGCAGATCGAGTAGACTACCCTAGCCAATGTTCTATGCCAGCCAATGCCATTGTCATGAGTCCGTATGTTGTTATCTAAAGACCCTGACCGTTAGTCAACCCCCTTGAGTCTGAGACCGAGGTGGAACCCTCATTTATAATGCATTGTGTATGCTATTAGATGTATGTCGATGTTCATGCTGATGATGAATGGGCCAGTCTTCATGGTGGTATATTATTGATATGTATTGTTGCTAGTGCTCACATGTATGCTTCCGCAATAAGGGATGTCCCAGTGGAGGAATGGGGTCACAACACCTCTGTGTCCTTCACTCGAACACTTGGCCTTCATAAAGTTAAATTGGATATCCAATTAAATTATGATGACAAATTCGTGGACAAATCCGTGGCTATATGATGCTTCTTTCTAGAGAAACTCAATCTGATAAAAGGCTAATGCTGGCTTCAAACCCTATGAAAACGATATATGAGATCAATAATCAATCCTGCCACATTGATTATACACAATCGTAATCAACTTTCATCAGCTCATGTTGGATACATTATAAAAAGTCGCATTTGTAAAAAATGGGACATATTCATTCCCAACTTTTTTTCCGAGGGGCATTTTTCGACCCTCAGGGACGTTCGAATCTTTTTGTGTCGCAGCGCCCAGGGACGTTTAAAAATTTTGTCGAAGTCAAAGTTGTGGCATCGAATGTCTCGTCTCGCGAGTCGAGAAACTCAATGTGACAACCAGATGCTTGAATTGTGATGTATTGAACACTTTTCCATAAAGTATAATTCAATTGAAATGGATGTATTGAGCAACCGACATCTTATCTAAGAGGAGCTAAAACAATGAACATGAAAGATGAAAAAAAT
>JAANSK020229856.1:0-14208 GCA_011763485.2 Isoetes engelmannii
TGTTCCCCGTCTCAGGTATAAGTTATTCCAGAGTTTTCTGGTGTTTTCTGGATCAGCAGAGCGAAAGTTCTCTATTTGGCGTGATATTTTGAGTATTGTGGATGGGAATGGTGGGTTTGTACATATTTAGTCCTCGTCACTCATTTTGTAACATTATCATTCTTTTAATACATTTGTGACTCAGTTCCTCAAAAAAAAAACACTCTAAGTTGAGAACCCCTTTTCCACGATAACCATATCCTGCACTTATTGCACCTCATGACATAGCATCTAGATTTGGCATGTCATTAAAGACACTTTATGCCTTTTTTCAGGCTGCCACATTTGACATACATAAATATCTATAAGACTATGCCAATAACAACAGTTAGCTGAAGTCTATTTTTGTAATTTCCTTGTGAATGGGCCTCTTCTGCTCTGCTGCTCCTGCATTGGCACAAGCCTTCAAAACACTCAAAAATGTGTTGCAGTTTTCTCAAAAAGCTCCACAACAGGAAAGTTCCACATTTTTTTTTTCTTTCGAACACATTTTCGTCTCCAAAAAGCTTTGCGAGATCCGGCCGCATGCATTAAAAGCCCTCATTTATGAGTGGCGGGGTGCGCTCCACGCAAAAATTCTCTTTAAGATTTTATTTTGTGAAAATCCTACCGGCTTTCAATCTTGGAAATCCTACCGGGTTTGCTGGAAAATCGGAAGGGTTTCCAGTAAAATCTGAAAGGGTTTCCTTTTAAAAGAAATAGCAACTTAAATCGGGCTATAGTTTGAGCGCTACATAACGCTTAATATATTGCCTTGTTGGTTATGGCTTGTTGGTTAAGGCTTTGGCCTTATACGTCTCGATACAGGAGTTTGAAATCAAATGGTGCCATTTAGGGGTCTCCTTCTTCTTCTTCTTCTTCTTCTTCGTCTTCGTCTTCGTCTTCGTCTTCGTCTTATGCGTCTCGATACAGGAGTTCGAAATCAAATGGTGCCATTTAGAGGTCTCCTTCTCCTTCTTCTTCAAATGGTTTCTAAATCAAATGGTTCCATTTAGAGGCCTCCTCCTTCTTCTTCTTCATATACGTCTCGATACAGGAGTTCAAAATCAAATGGTGCCATTTAGAGGTCTCATTCTTCTTCTTCTTCAAATGGTTCTCGTGGACGTTAAATATCTTCTTCTTCTTCTTCTTTTGTTAGTTTTATATATATTTTCATTAATATGGCACACATGATATCATTTATCTAGGTGCTTTCACCAAACATAATGCATAGTTTTCTTTGGATGTGAAATAAAAACTTACACCTCGATAATATGACATTATATGAACACAATATATATTATAACTACGTATTTGTCAATACTTTCTATTGAACGGTCATATGGATTTTCAATAGTTGCTAGTCCAAGCTATATTATCTTACAATTTTGTTAACCTTTTCTACATTTTTGATGAGAACGTACACGTTTGGCCCTTAGTCATGGTAATTTGAGAATTATATGGACTTACTTGAAAGTCCATAAATAATGAAATTGTGCTTATTATAGGCAGCAAATAATTATCAGAATGGAGATAATGCCCAGCACAAAGTATCAAAAAATATTTGAAAGCTAGTGCTGCAGAATCTTGGTCGATATAGTGAGAATCTTGGTCTCAGGGAAGACGGAAAATCTCTTTAGCCTAGAAGGATTTTCGGCATGTGCCTTCTTTCTTGGAATTTTTATCCTTTTTCCCAATTTTTTGTTCAAATAACTTTCTTGGCTGAAACAAGCCTGGAAACTCGAATTCTTGTTGTTTGATCCCCCCTTGCTCTGAATTGCTTGCTAACCTGGTAGAGGCTAGCTTCTCATATGAATCCCGAGATCCTGATCTACAAATGGATACCAAATTTTTTGCAATTCTTTATGATGGGCCAAGAATAACATGTGGTTTCCTTTGTGGCTCGCCTTCTAAGCTCTGGGAGAATCTCATAACGAAAGAAACATTTCCTGAAGATCTATTTACCTCTGAATATACATTTGTACCAAGCTCTGAAGATTTTGCAGCTCAAATTATCGATTCATGGATGGAGGAATTCCTAGATCACAATGATACTGGAGCAAATGGGATCTTTCGAGTTAGATGTGAATGGATAGAAGCTACATTTATCTGAAGGTTTATTCTTGTAAATTTAAGAGATAATTTAGATCTTATGTCTTCTATTACAAGTAGTGACATTCATATGGCTTCTAAATTCTCTTTCTGTAGTATTTTCCTTCCCAATTCTCATGATTCTTGCCTCTGTAACGGTCGCATTGTCGCTCTGTGTGGCCTTTAGCCTTAGTGCTCTGTTTTCCTCGTTCAATTTTCCTCCTTGTTGCTTCCTCCTGCCTTAATAGCCAATTCTCCAAAACAAAAAAATTCTTAAACCTAAAAGCAGAGTCTCTCAAAATCTTGCACCAATTCTTGAACCTGCCCTCGACCCAGAAAGACGCTCTGCTATACCAGTTAACTTCATTTCAGAAACATCCCTCTCTAGTTTTTAAATTTGGAGATTTCTCTTACTATTCTCTTTCTTCCAAAGAAATGGATCATTTTTCTCATTATCCTCCTGCATGGGATAATCTCTCTAAAGACCCGAGGCCGAATCATGTTTTACCTCTACTGGACGCCAGCGAAATTCTCTTGCCTTGTGGTATGCACAGACCTTCTGTGATGATTTGCTAACAAATCAAGATCTTGCAGATGAACTGGACTTTCTCAAATCTAAAATTCCTCCAAGCAATCTGCTTTTCAAAGGTATTACTTTAATTCTCCTTTGATTGCTACAAAAATTTAGGCTTTGATAAACCACGCTATTATCATGAGGGTCAACTCGGTCTCAAATTGATAGATTATGAGATCAAATTCTAAAAATGAATAAAGGAATTGTTATAAACTTGATATACTGTCTAAATTATCCTTATCTTATGGTGAAATGTGGCAATTCCAGAATTGCTTCCTACCTCCTAAAATCTGGGAGCTTCCTTAAATGGTGCCCTAACCAACCTCTGGACCATTTCGATAAATTATGCATTGCTTCAGTCTCCATGAGCGATCTTAATCCCATATACTGAAATGAAGACTGCTTTACCACTATATTCAATTCAATGGGTACCTACATTTCCACTGAATATTGTCCTATAAGCCTTCAAAATGCTATGTGCAAATTGACATTACTAGAATTCCTACATTAATTCCATTCATTGACTTCTTTGGATCCAAATCAATGGTGCAGCTTAGATGAATTGGTTTGTCATATGTATGTCATTCTTGTAATTTTAGACATGGAACTAATTACTCTTGTGCTGACAAGGATATCAGTGCCATTGGCTGGAAGCATGCTTTTTGTTTTGCAGTGCTGAATAGCATCATAGGATGATTATGATTTGTACATTCTTTTGAAACCACTACTATGAATAGTAGATGTCTATCCACCAAAATGAACTTGTTTAGAACAGGGCTGGTAACAAAAGGTCAACCAGCCATTACACATTCTCTAATAACCATGTAAATAGACAAGTGATAAATGAGAATTTAAGTCTTAACATTAGAGAATACCACCACAGAGTTATGTGTTACAAAATTTGGACAAAGTGTCCCCCTGGGGTTTTCTTTACAAAACCGGAGAAATGGACCATGTCCCAAATTAGCCCACTGTATTGAATGTCTCATTTACTACAGATGGGAACTCCAAATTTGGCGGCTGCACAAAAGACAAATAAGTCCAGCTTAGCTGCAATTTATCAACCATGCTTACAAATCAAATCAACAAAATATGTCCAAAAATATCTATAAATAAGGTACAGCTGCTACATACAGGCGCAAGCTCTACTTCATGCTTTGGAATGAATGCCGTATCGACCTTTCCATCTTTAAAATCCTGCATATTATACGCACATTGTCTTGGAATATAAGGGATAGAGTTTTTAAGCACTATAGTTAATTGCCAAAAAAAGAATTACCTGGACATTGAGTATGAGTTTGTGATAATCTATTGTTGTTGGTACTCCTGTCAAAAACAACACCAACTAAATGAGTAGGATACTCCATAAAGCATGAATACGGAAGGCAGAATAAGTAACAAACAGATCACCTGTTCCCATAGAACTCAGTAAATCAACGTTAACAACCCACTCTTGTCCTAGTCAAACGGAATACAAAATTGTTAAAATACCTGTGATTATGGTATCCTTAAGGGCCCTCTTCATGCGGACTATTGCCCTTTCCCTTGTTGGTGCCCATACAATAAGCTGTAATACACAGAGAGTGGACATATGATACTAAAGAAGCATAGCATGTAAGCAACCAGCTGATTGACACAAAAGCAGTAAGCACCCAGCTTACCTTTCCTAAAAGAGAATCATATGTGGGTGGAACAACATAGTCTGAGTAGATATGACTGTCCATTCTTACAAATGGTCCTCCCGGTGGGAGATAACCAGTAATGCGACCTGTTATATACATTACAAAAGATACGTCAACGGTGTTGACATTCTAATAAGCATAGCAATATGACATTCTCATAAGCATAGCAATAAGCATACAAACTGACCAGGACCAGGACGAAATCCTTGAAAAGGATCCTCCGCATTTATCCGGCATTCTATTGCATGACCACGGAGAACAATATCTTCCTAGAGACCCCTGATGTCACTAACTTCCGAAAAGCATTACATCAAAGTTATTTAATCACACATTACTACCTGAGCATATCTGAGTTTTTCTCCCATTGCAACACGTATTTGTTCTTCAATAAGGTCAATTGATGAAATCATTTCTGTCACTGGATGCTCTACCTGCAAACCTCAATCAACTATTGCTAGGGAATTTGTAAAAATCAATTAGTGATTATGATACACACATATGACCGTTGTGCAGGGAACATGCAACTACCCTTGTCATAGAAATGCATGGCAAACTATTCTAACTGTGCAATTCACAATGCATTCTCATAAGAGATAGGGAAATGCTGAGAAACCTGAATTCTTGTGTTCATCTCCATAAAATAGAATGACCCACTCTCATCAAGAAGAAATTCTATGGTGCCAACTCCAACATATCCAATGGATTTAGCAGCAGCAACAGCTGCATCTCCCATAGCTTCTCTCAGCTCTGATGTTAATGCTGGTGATGGGGCTTCTTCAAGCAGTTTTTGATTTCTCCTCTACCGATTAGAAAAGAGATTGTTCAGCAAGTCTTCTATGCATGCCGAAATCCAATAACTTACCTGGATACTGCAATCACGTTCGCCCAGGTGTATACAGTTACCATACTTGTCTGCCAAAACCTGAAAATAAACAGAATAACTTGGTTCCAATGTCCAGCATAGGCAAGTGTTAACCAACATACTTAACTTTGTGAATGTGCGGCACTAGAGCATATTCATGACAATTAGATAGAAACTGAAGGGGATACAAGCTCATCTGTTTTCTTTCGGGCGGCCAGGCAGAGGCGGTATACTACATCTATGGCATCGCTTGCGTTGCCTGATGGTCGGACATTGGAGGACCCGGCTGAATTACGGAGTTATGTGCACACACACTTCTCGGGGTTTTTTGCGCAGCGCGCACGCTCCCCTATGAGCAGGAGATGCATTGAAACTGCCAGAAAAATTCGCATTTACATCATAGTAGCTTATTACCTGAAATTCAATGTGGCGTGGATTTTTTATGTATCTCTCCAAATAAACACCATCATTTCCAAATGCAGCACCAGCTTCGCTCCTTGCTTGCTAGAAAAGTATTCATTTCGAAGTGCAGGTTATTAAATGATTGAATTTCTTGTATAAATCTCTGTGGAGACTATTATAAGCTATGCTTTAGTACCTGCAAAAGCTTCACGAACTCCCCAGGTTCATTTGCCAATCTCATACCACGACCTCCACCGCCAGCAGTTGCCTACAAATACTTCAGATCAATTTATGCATAACAAGCATGCCTCGTAACTAGGATCTTGCACATGAGCTGGTACCTTAATCATAACTGGAAACCCAATCTCGTGAGCAAGCTTAACCGCGTCTTCTGTTGACTGCAAATTTACAGAGAATAGCCTCATGAGTTTAACAGCTAGACCAGACAATGTTTTGTTTAAGTACAACCAAATGACTTTTCATGCTTATGAATTAAAGCCACACCTCAATGAGCCCCTCGCTGCCTGGAACAGTTGGCACTCCTGCTTTTTTCATTGTTTCCCTTGCTGTTGCCTTGTCGCCCATGAGTCGGATGCTATCTGGCTGACAATATGAAATTATTTTGTAAATACTTCTTTTACTTGCATGTTAATTTCCAGGGCCAATGAGATTAATGTTGATTAATAAGAGTATTTTACTTATGAATCGACCAATGAATCAACCAATCTTCACTCACATTAGGCCCGATGAAGTTCAACCCATGGTCTCTACATATGTCCACAAAAGTAGCATTTTCTGAAAGAAATCCATAGCCAGGATGTAGCATAGTACACCGCCGAGATTGAGCTGCAGCTATAATATTTGGAATATTGAGATATCTGGAATATGAAATGCACAAATAATGGCTGTATTAGATAGCATGTGCAACCTCGAGGATAAAACTAAAATATTGTTGTAATAAAGTGACATGCTTTGTTTCTTAAGTACAGACACTTACGACTGTGCACTAGGTGCCTCTCCAATGCATACACAGTCATCTGCAAGTTGAACATGTAAAGCTTGTCTATCAATTGTTGAATGAACAGCTACACATGGAATCCCCATTTCATGAGCTGCCCTAATCACTCGCACAGCAATTTCTCCTCGATTAGCTACTAAAATCTTTTCCTGGGCACATACAGCGCCCAAGGCACTGCCTTTTTTGCCCTGCTTGTGACCAACTGCTACAATGGTCGTTGAAATCGTTCTACAAGACGTGCTTCCCATGAAGTTGCTGCTCGAACTGCTTATGCCACATGAACTAGGAAACAGCTTGCTTGAGTGTGACATAAACACCTGAAGCATAAAATGGAAGATCAACACTTCTGGTTAACTAATTCAACAAACAATCTGAAGAAAACAAAAACAGCAATGTCGCTTAAAATATAGATCCTTTATAGGACAAACATTTCTCCAGGCTTAAAAGGCTTTTCTGGAAAGGATAGAAGCAAGATCCTCAGATTAAACTGGCAGGAGAACTTACCACTGCCGAAGATGGCGTCCTACATAACAATGCGGTCTCCATGATAACTCCCCAAAGGACAAATTCTGGGCACTAGGTAAATCAGCTAAGCTGAACAGAAAAGTAAGACTTCTCGAGTTTTCCCGATTGTGGGTCTGGTGGAGAAGTATTATGAGCACAAGCTCTGCTACGCCATGCACGTAGTTGAGGAGAACGAATGGTCCACAGCTCCAAGTACACCATGGTTAGGACCCTTTTCTTTTTTTAGAATCGAAATGGAAAGGTCCGCCGCAAAATAAATTCAATGGTTTGAAGATTTCCACGTGGCTTGCTATTATCAAACAAACCTCCTCTAGTATTATGTTGTTATGTGGAACGGGAAGGGGGAGGCCATTCTTGTTGCACCCTCCACCTGCATCAAGAATGGCTTCCCCCTTCCTGGCTTCCCCCTTCCTGTTCAACGACGTCGAGGTAAGGCTATTAGATTCTCCCGGTTTTGTGCAGGCCGGTTTTCATTCTAGATGAGAATGATTCACTGAAGCAACAAGAAGGCACACCCGCTTACCTTGACGTATAAGGGTAGCTTAATTGGGATTGGATTCCCGGTTTGGCAGCGACCGGCGTAATATCACAACTGGGGAATGCAAGATCCGGTGACATCCTCAACAATCTGCTGTGATTTCTTACCTGTGCAGCCGGTGGTGAAGAACAAAGCATGCAAATAGGACTCCTTGAAATAGGAAAGGGCGACATGGGCGCCTGAGAATGCACCACCGAAATTAGCAACAACCCAACTATGATATGTTGTTGGGTTTGATAGTTAGGATTTGATTCGGGGTCTTTGTACGGACTTTACAAAGGTGTAAAATAAAGGGTGGCTATATCTTCTTATTTGAAAAGGCAAGGCTTTGGTTTTTGTGCGGGGACTCCGAATGTAACACCGCATGCAGTGTTCCCTTACCGCTTGCAGTCCCCTTGCGAGATGCAAGTTGCCGACATTCATTGCCAAATTTTGGACTGGACGAGCTCAACGGAGCTGAATGAATATGAACACCTCCAAGCAGTTTATTGTGGAGGCACAACAATTATTCTAGACCGCTGGCCATCCAAACATTGGTTTAATTATGTTTAGGTAACATGAACAATACATTATTACATAGACTTTGAAGCTCGCTTTGATTGTCTGGCTTAAGGGCCGAGTTGTAGTTCATCTAGGTTTTGCCCAAGCTTTAATTGTAACATTCTTATTATGGTTGGCATCGTTCTAGGTTGTTCTAACCTATTGTATGGGTCCATGGCCTATTGGTCTCTGTGGACGTTAACAAATCTATTCTATTCTCCATCGAAATTGCACAAACTTGCCATGGATCAATCTGCTAATTTGCTTTGCTACTTTAACTCACGTGGAATTGTTGCACAGTGCCAAATTCCCAAGCATGTGAGTTTCATTGTTTTTTTTTTTTTTTTTTTTTTTAAGGACGTTCAAACTTTAAAAAAAAATTAAGATGCAAGAGAAAATTCTTCCTCATGAGTAGGCGGATCACCTTCCCCAACAGAAAATTTGATGAGATTGAGAAATGGGCTGCCAGTTTCTTGACTGGATCCCCCTCCCATCACTTCGAAGAAGACTGTGATTGTATTTGTTCCTGCACCCTGACTGATTCGGGAATTCATTTGCCATACCAGAGATGCTTCAGGAAGATACAGCTTCGCTAAATCAAGAACCTGTCCTTGTCTGTACCGCAAGCTCATGATGAAGACCAAGGGGCCTGATCCCTTTGAAAATGCTGAAGCTGCTGGTTTCCAAGTAGAAACCGAGTAATCTTTTACTTAAGTTTCGAACCTTTAAACTCTTCAAAACTTCTAAGTCTTTAACTTTTTCAGCCTATAAACTTTTAACTTAAAGGTTACACCTACTATGGTTTTTATTTCGAGAGCCTACTCCCTATAAACTATAGGCCTTTCTTGGGTGGAATCTCGTTCCCCTCAAGACATTTTTGTACTACTTATTACTTTTGTACCTCTTATACTTAAAATATAAATAGAATACCAAAAGACAAATACAAATGCATAGGCGGGATTAAGATCTCAAAGGATAATCATGATCCACTGAGTAGGACCACCGGCCTATGCATGATAACACACTCAAATAAATCTCAAATATCAATTGGCGCTTGGCAGGAGCAAGCGAAGAACAATGGTAAGGCTTAACAATTCTAGCTTGTGCGTCCTGGAGGACAGCAGCAGCAGCAGTGTCTAAGCCCTTAAAGACACACAAATTTCTGCGCTTCCAGATAGACCACAACAACCACCCTGACGCTAATTGAAATGCCTGGCTCTGCAACTTGTTCCAAGTATCCGGATAAATAGCCAAGAGGACCTGCTGACTTGTCAATGTCACATTAAAAAAGAGAAAGAAGCCAAGACCAAACAGGCTGGAGCTAATCACAGAGGAAAAAACAGTGCTCAACAGTCTCATCCCTTCGCTTGCACAGTGGGCAGAGTGCTGAGACTCGAGGATCGAACTTATGGACAAGCACATTCACACGATGGCACCTATGAAGAATCTGCCACCAAAGCACAACCACCTTATAGTGAAGCAGCTTATCCCAAACCCAAGTCCACATATGCCTCCAATTAGGAGGCAAGGGTGTTAGAGCAAAAGCTCTAACCTCGCAAGAATGATAGAAAGCAGATAAACCAAGCCTCAATCTACAAGATCTAAGCAATGGGCAACACAAAGAACCGTAATCTCCATAGCTAGCTCAAGCAAATATCTCCACACATACACCGTCTCCCTCTCTCCGTGATCTCTCCTCCTCTGTGATATCATAGAACAGAGTACTCCTGCCCACTACATACGTGCATGTGCGTATATATGGTCCATATACGACCATGTATACACCACATATACACCATAGTGGTGACCCACACCATAGTGGCCCCAACAAAGGGACCACTTTGCTGATGGCGGAAGAATATCACAATTGACAAGCAGCATATATATAGATTTCACGAGCCTACGCTCGTAAACACTCTGGTGGGAAATCCACATGCGCCCTTCAAGAGCCTCTGGAGCAAAGAAAGGCAGAGTACACACACCTTTTGCCAAATAGGTATGTCCCATCGTGACAACAAGAACCTGGTTTAAAAGACCTCCCAGGTTGCGAACTGGCCAGAATCATACCATATCGCAATCGTCAAGATTCCTGCTAATCTCCAATGCCATTGAGTTAATGGATGGACTGAGGCACAAAGTGGAAGCTTATTTTCTAGAGGTATCCACCAACAGGGAGCATGCAACTGATGACAGGCAACAAGGTCAATGTAAAATAAGGTTTGTACTGTCCCCCAAAACAAACCTTTCGAAAAAGAGAAAGCATTAGAAAAAGGGCAGAGCTGATAAAAGAGAGCCCAAGGAAGAAGCGGTTTTAATGAATCTTTGCCAAAAGGGATCACAATGTGCAAGCGACTGCTTCACCAACCACAACCCAGGTGAATCAACCATATCCTTAAAGATCCTCCAAATGAACTTAGAAATCTGAATCTTGCTTGGCAAATGGAAGTCCATCATACCCAAGCCACCAGCAAATTTTGGCCTAGTGCATTTAGACCACACAATCTTCACCACGGCATGCTCTTCGTTCCCACCCCAAATAAAGTTAAGGACAATGGTAACTATCACTTGAAATTTTGATTGGGAAGCCAGTAGGGCAGAGGCCATATAGATGTGGGAATTACACAAAACATGTTTCGCAACAGTAATTCGCAATGGCAGAGAGAGCTTAGCAGTGTTCCACCAAAACAAATGCTTGTGCAATCCTTCTATGATAATATTCCATGCCTCTGAGGTAGAGATATGAATGCCCACGGGAATACCCAGAAGTTTAGTAGCCTTCCCGTGAGGGATCACCTTCCAATGAAAATCAACAACACAAGGCGACACAACATCATCAAGCGTCTATAAAGCAGAGCACTTCGGCCAGCCTGCAAGAACTCCAGATGCTAAAGAAAAGATATCAAGAAGAAGTTTTGCATTCTGAAGATTATCTGCATCAGCAACAAGAAAGAGGAAAGTATTGTCCGCATACTGATTACAAACTTCATGTGAACCATCCTCCATAGTCAAACCCTGCACTATCCCATCCTACAGTGCCTTAGCAAATAACTATGAGAGGACCTCAGCTACTATTGTGAACAAAAGTGGAGCTAATGGGCATTCTTGGCGGACCCCCGCCTGACAGAAAAAGCAGTGGAGGGTTCCCCCTGAAAAAGCACAGTAGACCGTGCCGAGATGTGGAGTTTCATAACATCACTGGTAAATTGCTGACCAAAACCCAATGTCAAGAGGCTCTTCCGCAAAAATTCCCAATCCACACTATCATATGCCTTGGCAAAATCTAATTTGAGATAGACTACGCGTTGACCTTTTAATCTGACCCAATACATACCTCATATGCAGCAACAACATTGCCTAAGATGCACCTTCTTAGTAAGAAGCCAGATTGAGTAGGAGATAATTGAAGAAGCCAAGATACCTCATACTTTCTCTGCAAGGGCCTTAGCAAATATTCTATACACGGAAGACAATAACGTGATGGGTGCCAGTCAAATATCGTCTTCGGCTCCTTACACTTGGGAATAGGAGAAATGCAACTAGTATTTAGGATCTTATCCAAACTTCTGAACCTGCGAAACTCACAAAAGAATTGTAAAGATCGGACCCAACCAATTCCAATATTCTTGAAAGAATTTCAATGGGAGATCATCTAGGCTAGGGCACTTGTCTTTCTTTAAAAAAAAGGCAGCTAAATGTAAGTCATTGATGGTGATGTCTGATTCTAGGTGTGCACGTTGCTCTGCTGACACTATGGGGTGTACCTTCGACAAGACTGCAAATTGCATATCCTCTTGAAAGGGCAACTGGTGCCTGGCAAAAAAAAGAGGAAAAGTGATCATGGAGGTACTGCTTCAACTGAACCAGCTCAAAAATCTCTGAACCATCAGGCAAACTAAGAGAGTTAATAGAGGTCATCATACGCCTTCTCTTAGCAGCCCGAAAAAATAAGTGAGAGCATTTATCACCATATTTAAAACATTCCAATCCAGCCTTTACCCTGGCTTGATTCAACTAAGTTGTCTCAGTGGCTTCAATCTCTGTCAATATTGCTTTCTCCCTAATACCAAAAGACGAAACCGTAGTGCGGCACCTTTGCAACTCCTAATACAACCTGGTTAATTGGCCCCTGGCCTGGACCACCTGCGCATGACCCCGCTGCTTTGCAAAGGATTTAACAGCCCTAAGAGTAGCAACAACACCAGCCATACCACCCATACGAGAAAATTCTTGAGACCATGCACCCTTACATCCTGCAATGAACTCGGGATCTTTTAAATGTTTAGTATTAAGCTTAAACTAAGTTTTTGTAGCTCTTCGAGAGAGGGGATGTCCATAAGAGAACCATTATGGATAATGATCTGATACTGCATTGTCCAACAAATTAGTTCTCTGTAACTGTACAAAATAACAGCTATACCATTATAATAGCCACGATCATGTTGAGCATAAGCTCTACCATTGTATGTCCATCCGTTGCACCATGTGAAGGCATTATCTCCATCAATCTCCACAAAGCCACAACCATGCAACAACTGGTGCCATTGCTCCCGCTCAAATCCTTGAACCACTTGTGATCCCCTACCACATCTATCTGTCTCCAATTCAACCATTTTAAAATCCCCAACGATCAACCATGCGATATTATTGCCTAGCCTGAGAATTTTACTGGGAAGAGAGGCACACAAAGCTCCCCTTTGGCGCGGATAATTCTGAGCATAAACATTCACTAAACCACACTCTTCTCCGCGATCTTTCCGTTTAACAATTGTCCAACGACCAAGCCTGTCCACTTGAGTGAAGGTGACATTCAAAGAGGGCTTCCATGCAATAAGAACACCTGCTTTAGCAGAATCAGCAGCCGCTACAAGCACATTGTACTCACGTCCCAAAATGCTAACCAATTTTTGAACATCCCCTTTACGGCACTTGTGCTCCTGAAAACAACATATATCCATAGAAAACTTCGATAGATAGAGAGACAACCTGCTCCTTTTTGCTTAGGAAAGAAGCCACTCCCATAACATTCCAAGAAAGAATATTCATGTGGGTAGTTGAAGGTGCTCCACATCCATCTCAGTGACCTCAGGATGATTCATTGTATCTGAGAGGTCAGCCCATCGTGAACGCGTAAGTGGTAAGGGAAAGCCTCCTCTCTGTTCCACTCTTCCAACGTGTCCTGCAGCATTTGACAGAGGGGAGCCATCGCTCCACTCCACCCTCTCCATTTTATGAGCAGATTGTGGTGAGGGACAACCTCCTCTTTGCTCTGACCTTCCACAGAGTACCTCGACCTCTGATGGGGGGACGACGACTTGCTGCTGTGCCTTTCCATGTTCATTCTCACTAGGATGTGCAGCCTGAGAAGCAGATTGAGCAAATTTATTACATGCAGCATTCTTCAAATTGACTATTGTCCAGCCATCTGGAGCTCTCTCTCATCGTTCCTACTACTCCTGGATCATTTGCAATTTAGCTCTAGCATCCTCACTAAAAACAGGTGAAGATTGCACATTAGAAGCAGAGGGCATGTCGGCATCCTTATTAGCTGCATCTTTACCAGAAGTGGACAGAGGGAACGCAGGTCTGGGAGTAATAGACATGAGAGGCGATGAGGTAAAAGGAACATTGGCAGGGCGATCCTGCTTAACACAAGAATTTGCAAATAATTCAAGTTGTAGAAACAAGTCAGCAAGTTGAGGACCATTTAGTAGTTGCAGATAACTTTAAAGCATCACGATAACTAATGTGATTTAATCACTTTAAAGCATCATGATAACTAACCACTGTAAAGCACCATGATAATTCAGTATACCAAACTTGACATACTAAACGCTAGCACGCATCATATAGTTTAAGTTGTTACAGAGACTAATTAAAATTACATTATTTGAATACCATGTCACAAAACAATGTTGGTTTATCACCCTAGAAAAATATGTTGATGAACCATATTAGATA
>JAANSK020229967.1:0-24182 GCA_011763485.2 Isoetes engelmannii
AAGTCTCGCCAAATGGCGAACTTCCTCTCCGCCAACCCCGGAAACACCTGAAAGCTCTGAAACAACTTGTACCTCAGTCGGGGGGATCAACATGAAATTACTTGTTCACTTACGAAAATAAAATAAAATGATTTAATATTGTTAGATATTGAAGCTGAGTAATCATCATATAATTTGTTCAGCAGTGCGTGCGCCTAATCCAAGAGAAGCAGATAAAGTGCCTTAAGCACTTTAAGTGCTTGCACCAAAGGATTGGAGCGAAAACTTGGTTTGAAATGTGAAGCACCAAAGGTTGATCGATTCAGGAATTAAACCGTCCGGACATCCTGTATATAATCTCTATAATCTATGTAAATATTGAGTTGGATGATCAGAATGGCATAGTGCTTGTGTTCCCGGGGCTCCCAAGGGAATATAAAAGTCATATTGATATTGTTGCTCCGGTTTTGTGAATTTGCCATAATAATATTTGTTAAGTCTTATCTTGATACATTTGAAATATCTAGTTCTAATATTTGGTATTAGAGCCAGCAATATTACTATGGCAACTCGATTTGGTGCAGAACTTATGAGTGTTGTGGAAGTGTATAATGGAGGTTCTGGCTTACAAGTTCGGAAGGACCAGATTAAACAAATCCTTGATGTTGAGAATCTTTGGGAAATTGTCAATCCTTACAATCACAACCAGCTGTTTATGTTTGTGAATACAGGAACAAGTGCTGATGTTAGTTCCAATGCTAGTGGAGGAGCTGCTACATCCACAAGCTCAAGAAGTGTGAGTGGAGGTGGAACAAATAATGCTGGTGATGGAAGCATTGGCATCTTAACCACCAAAATCAAAGAAGCACGTGGCATCTTTACCAGCAAAGTAGGACCAACCATTCTGCTGAAATTAAGAGGTAAGTCGCCTAAAGAAATGTGGAGTTGTTTGATAGCACACTATGAGAACAAGACCTCATCTGAGACTGACTTATTGAAAAAGGAACTTAGAAATCTGAAATACAATGATGATGAAGTTGTTTCAGGTTTCTTTAACAAATTTGATAACATAGTGGCTGACCTTGATGGAGCTGGAGTCGTGTTGAATGAGAGATATTTGGTTCTAGCTATAGCTAGGTCTGTTAGTGCCAATGCATCGTTGTCTTTACTCATTAGAAATGTTGCCAAAACTCATGATGAGGCTGAAAATATGCTAAGGACTGAGATTGAGCAAAACAAAGTGATGAAAGAAGAAGAGGGCTCTGCTGAAATACTGTTTGCTATCATTGCAATGAGGTAGGCCACATCAAACCAAACTGCGCAAAACTGAATACTGAAATCACATGCTATAATTGCAAAAGTAAGCGTCATATGGCAGGAAAATGTCCAAGTCCAAAGGAATATTCAAGGGGAAGAGGAAGGGGTAAGGAGTTTGCAGCAAGAGGTGGCACATCTAGGCAACATGCAGGTGATGTTGGAGTTCATATAGCAAAGGAAAATTCAGAGGTTGAGCACAAATGTGATACAGCCAATGAAGATGAGGTAAAAATCATTTGCTCTTTAAATCATGACAACGAAACTAACTTCAAACGTGATGTGATTGTAGTTGATAGTGGAGCTGCGAGATCAGTAGTGGAATCTACTGATCTGCTCAAGAACTTGATTACAACTCATTCAAAGCATGTGCAAGTAGGAATTAGAGAACTCCAAAGAATCCAAGGATGTGGAATGCTACAGTTTCTAGACTTAGAAATATGGTAAACATAGAAAATGTTCTATGTGTTCCCAGCTTAATAAAAAATCTCATTTCAGTAGGGCAGTTGTTGGATTTAGGGTATGAAGTCTTCTTTGACAAAAGGACATGTAAAGTGTTCTTCAATAATAAACTAAATTTTTTTGCTATCCGAGTTGGAAACTTGTATCAAATGGATAACTATTCTCTTGATAGTATAAATGCAGTCGAATTTCCTAATGCTAACTTATGGCACAACAGGCTTGCTCACACTCACTTCAACAATCTAAAATTGATGACAAAGAAAGGGCTTATAAACTGCAATATAGAAGGAAAAGAAAAACACCTGTGTGAAGGATGCATGCTAGGAAAGACTAGCAAATTACCTTTTCCACACTCAAGTAAGAGAGCAGATGGCATATTGGATCTAGTGCATACGAACCTGTGTGGCCCACTAAATGTGAGAGGAAAAAGTGGAAAGAGATACTTTATCTCATTTATAGACGATCATAGCAAGGGATGTACCTGCTACTGCTTGGCTAGAAAATCTCAGGCATTAGATGCTTTCAAATTATTCACTTCGGAAATTGAAAGACAAACAGGAAGAAAGTTTAAATGCATAAGGTCTAATCGAGGAGGAGAATACTTGTCTGATGAATTTAAACTCTTTTGTAAAGATAACGGTATCAGGAGATAGTTGACTTATAGGTACACACCTCAGCAGAATGGTACAACAGAAAGGAAGAATCGAACACTTCTTGATGCAGTTAGATCGATGATTAAATTTTCAGGGCTGCTAAATTACCTTTGGGAGGAGGCTTTTAAAACAGCAGTGCTCATACAAAACAAATTGCCAACTGCCAGCTTTAAAGGTAATGTCCCTGATCTTGTGTGGTCAAGCTCAAAGAGATAGACTACATCATATTCAAAGCATATGGATGTCTTGGATATATCCATGTCCCCACAGAACTGAGAAAAAAACTTGATGACAAGGCAGATATAGGATATTTAGTTGGATATGATGAGCATATAAAAGGATACCGGATGTTTGTACCTAAGCTGAACAAGATTGTTATTAGTAGGGATATTGTTTTTGATGAACAAACCTTGTGCAAACATAGAGCAACAAAACCTATTCCAGATAAGAAAGTCACTATTGAGAATGAAAGTACTATTGAAAATGCAAAAGAGGATAATGTTAAGAGGTCTGATGAATAGATTGAAGACGAGAGTGATGATGAAGAAACAAATGAAACCACTAGCTCACATCCAGCATGCAGAGATATTGATGAAGGAAGTGGTAAAAGCATTGAACAAATATACAACAATGTAGCAGGCAGCTCCAAGTGAAGAAAAACCCAACTCAAAAGATTAAAGGCAGATTTGCACATAGATGA
Organism: Isoetes engelmannii; assembly: GCA_011763485.2. Classification (NCBI taxonomy): domain Eukaryota; kingdom Viridiplantae; phylum Streptophyta; class Lycopodiopsida; order Isoetales; family Isoetaceae; genus Isoetes; species Isoetes engelmannii. The sequence goes on from JAANSK020229967.1 coordinate 3,109, forward strand.
GATGTCTATGACAGACATAACAGTGGCAAAAGTAGCAGAATTGAAAACCTGCATAAAGAAGTAGAACTAGAGAAGATAATGGCTATTATGGATGATGTTATTATACCAAAGACATATGAAGAAGCAATAAACAGTCTTGACAGAGAGAAATGGATACATGCCATGAACGAAGAAATGAAGTCATTTAGGGACACACAAACTTATGAAATTATAGAAAACCCAGAAGGGAAAAACATAGTTAGAAACATGGTTGTACAGAGTCAAAACTGGGGCTGATGGAGACAAAATGTTCAAGGCAAGATTAGTAGCCTAGGGCTTCTCTCAGAAAAAGGAAAAGGACTATGATGAAATCTTCTCACCAGTGGTAAAGCTAACTAGTATCAGACTACTGCTATCCATAGCTAATGCTAAAAACTTAGAATTACATCAGATGGATTTCAAAACAACATTTTTGAATGCAGAATTGAAAGAATATATCTTCATGAGACAAGCGATAGGCTTTGAATAGGGAATTAACATGGTATGGAAACTAAATCGAGCAGTCTATGGCCTCAAACAATCACCAAGATAATGGCACTTTTGCATGGATGGTTATCTCAAAGAACAAGGATTTGAAAGAATGAAAAATGATGGGAAGCTATATAGAATCATAAATGGAAATGACTTTTGCATAATTGCTCTCTATGTAGATGATTGCATAATGATTGCCAACAGTTCTAAATACATGGAAAATTGTTAGAATGTGTTGAAGAAGAGATTCGATATGACTGATTTAGGGGAGCTAAAACATTTTCTTGGAATAGAAGTACACAGAGACAGAGAAAAGAGAAGCTTGAATCTGACCCAAAGCAGACATATTCAAAACATGCTAAAGAGATTCAATATGCAGGAAGCAAAGGTTGCAAAGACACCAATTGCACCAGGGCACAAACTGACAGATTATATAAAAGCAGAAAAAGATGTGCTAAATTTGGAGGACGTCCCTTATAGGGAATTAATAGGATACTTTATATCTCTTATAATTCTCGGCCTGATATAACTTACACTGTGAACTTACTAAGCAGGTACAATCATTGTCCAACAAAGGCACATTGGGAAGCAAGGAAACGTGTACTCAGGTACTTTAAGGGGACTCTACATCATGGCATAACTCTTTCATGTCAGATAATCTGCAACTAGTTAGCTATTGTGATGTTGACTGGGGAGGTGACTTAAGTACCAGGAAATCTACATCAGATTATGTGATATTTGCTGGAGGAGGAGCCATTGCTTGGAGAAGCAAAAAGCAAAGTGCAATTGCATTATCGTCAGCTGAAGCTGAATATGCAGCCAACTCTTTAGTTGCTAAAGAATTAGTTTGGCTAAGAAGACTAATTGAGGAGTTGGGCAACAAACAAGATCAACCAACATCTATCTTCAAAGATAGCATGAGTTATATGGCTATTGCGAAGAACCCTGTCAAACACGGAGAACTAAACATATTGAGCTAAGTATGCACTTTATCAGAGATCTTACAGACAAGGGCCAGATAAAAATGAATTATGTACAAACTGATTTGCAAGTAGCAGATGTATTCACAAAGGCGCTCGTGGAGAGAAACTTCTGCAAGTTTAGAGACAGTCTACAAGTTACAAATTATATGATGAAGGAGGAGTGTTAGATATTGAAGCTGAGTAATCATCATATAATTTGTTCAGCAGTGCGTGCACCTAATCCAAGAGAAGCCGATAAAGTGCCTCAAGCACTTTAAGTGCTTGAACCAAAGGATTGGAGCGAAAACTTGGTTTGAAATATGAAGCACCAAAGGTTGATCGATTCAGGAGTTAAACCGTCCGGACACCCTGTATATAATCTTTGTAATCTATGTAAATATTGAGCTGGATGATATGTGTCATAGATTGTGGATCTGCAGAAGTCAGAATGGCATAGTGCTTGTGTTCTCGGGGCTCTCAAGGGAATATAAAAGTCATATTGATATTGTTGCTCCGATTTTGTGAATTTGCCATAATAATATTCGTTAAGTCTTATCTTGATACACTTGAAATATCTAATAATAATATTTGGTATCAGAGCCAGCAATATTACTATGGCAACTCGATTTCGTACATGAAATTACTTGTTCACCTACAAAAATAAAATAAAACGAGTTAATATTGTTAGATATTGATGCTGAGTAATCATCATATAATTTGTTCAGCAGTGCGTGCACCTAATCCAAGAGACGCAGATAAAGTCCCTTAAGCACTTTAAGTGCTTGCACCAAAGGATTGGAGCGAAAACTTGGTTTGAAATGTGGAGCACCAAAGGTTGATCGATTCAGGAATTAAACCGTTCGGACACCCTGTATATAATCTCTGCAATCTATGTAAATATTGAGCTGGATGATCTGTGTGATAGACTGTGGATCTGCAGAAGTCAGAATGGCATAGTGCTTGTGTTCTCGGGGCTCCCAAGGGAATATAAAAGTCATATTGATATTGTTGCTACGGTTTTGTGAATTTGCCATAATAATATGTGTTAAGTCTTATCTTGATACACTTGAAATATCTAGTTCTAATAAATATTGCAAACATACACAAAAACTACAGAAAAATCATGAAGCAATCCTAACCATAAGCCGCAAGCTGAAATGCCTAATCGCAGCGTCTCCTAAACCAAGATTATGGCCTCCTCAGTGAAAATGAAAAAAAAAAATTAAAAAACGGACTAAAAAGATAAAAAATCGAAAGTGGCTACTCCAATGCCTCCTGCAATGCACACATCGCCTTGATCGAAGTAAGAAGCAGCGCGAAGCCCGCAAGCGCAAATCCGACAAAGCACAAGAAGAAAAAATGATTCATAAAACAGAGTTTCAACGTCCTTGCCACGTCATCGCCAGACAAGACGAAATGCTCTTGGGTCTAACATTACGACAGGGAATGTTCAGGCTAGGCCCTTAGCGGGGTGTGGGCCAGGCTTGCCCCTTATGTGGCTTGCCCCGCCCTTACCCCGCGTAAGGGCCTAGCCCTGAAAAGTGAGGTGTGAGTGATGTACACCATTTCTATCATAGGAACCACTCAAATACATTTTGTACCCATTGCAAAAATAGAACGCGTAAATGATGTAAACTGAACATAGCAAGCAACAACTAAATTTAATGGTTGGAAAAATGTGCACATTCAAAACATGAATATATGATATGCAATGAATATGCAATGGATAACTAAAACTCCCCACAGCAAAATAACATGCAGGGCATGTACATCATTTAAAGTATTCCAACATTATTGCATCTAAACTTCTGGCATGCAACATGCACTCTTTCATATAATTCCATAGTTAGTGGCTGCAAGCTTCAAGTTCAATTTCTCCTTCAATAATTTCCTTTTACATTGAACTAGAATGCCTTAAAAGTAGCACAAATCTCAATTTAGAGTATATAAATGTCATTACCAGATGAATTAGTTCGTCTTGTAGTGCCAAGGCACAAATTAAGAATATAGATTCATTTGCCATAATCTTGGATAGTCAGCCATGGAATAATATTTTAATATTCTAATGGAAACTTACCTAAACCTTAGTACGTGACTTAAAATGGAGCAACATTTTGAGAAACAGGGTCTTGCCTGGCACTTAGAGAAGAGGGAGTCCATAGTGTTAATTCAAGAGCTCTAAGTGCCACCTGGGCATGCAGACTTTGGCAAACCTGAGAAATGAAAATGAAGAGCATTCGTTTCAATTGCAGTAGTTACCTAACACATATGGCAGCCGGAAAGCTTCCCCCTTTAAATGTTCCAAGCTCTTCCTCCAAAATGCCTGCACCAAAAAACGTTTATGTATAAGGATAGAATCTAAACTTTGGGACAAAGCATAATCCAAATGATTTGCTACCCCTATCACTTCAGCTGCTCCTGCTCAGACTTCGGGAACAGGAAAATAGGGAATATGCCTCAAGATGGTGTCTTGGAACTATCGAGGCTTCCTCTGGCAGAAAGGCGACAGCTTGAACTCTATTGCTCAGGATATGGACATCATCTTCCTGATGGAAACATGGGAGCATGCTGGACGTAGACTGCCGAACCTTTCAAGTTATGAGCATGTCTTTATGTTCAACAAATGCATAGGGAAGCAGGGGCATGGGGGCATTGCATGCTACTAATATATCGCATTGGCACGGTTGGTCTCCCTGTGCAAGACGGACCGGCACAACCGGTACCTATGGGTGCGCATACAACCTTGTGATGACACCCCTCTTTTTGTGACGGCCTGCTATTTCTCGTATGCCGAGAGTAATTTCTATGGCGCTCATCAGGATGTGGACATGTTGGAGCCGTATGTCGATCTATACGATGATATACAACAGTATCAGCGGCTGGGGAAAGTCATACTACTTGGAGACTTCAATGCCCGAACAGGGACTGAGCAGGTGACCAGGTGGGATTCGCTTGCCGAGGATGCACTGTAGCTAAACCCAGCAGAGGCGGCTTGCCCAAGGGGATCAGCGGACACCTGTGTCGCACGATAGGGCAGGCAGCTGCTCTTGCTCTGCAGCATCTTTGACCTGCTAATCTGCAATGGACTGGCGCAGTGGCCATCCTCCAGTGGATACACTTGCCGGCAGGACATCCAGGGGAGAGGCCAGAGTGTGGTTGACTATGTGCGCATGGAAGAACCACATCTGCATCTCATTAAGCATTTTGACATTGGCACAACAACCCAGGATGAGGAAGTGAACTCCAACCACCAGCCCCTTCTTCTAAGGGTAGCCTTGCAAGTCACCCACACAACCGTTCACTCGGCACATCAGATATGCTAGCTGGGTCTGGACTATGATCAAGCAGAGAGATACACTGGGGAGGTCGAGCAGGGCCTGACAGAGATACTACAACTTCCCACACTGCAGCAGCAGACAACTCGCTTGACTCAGGTCCTCATAGCAGCAGTAGACACATGCTTCGGGAGGGGAGGCTCGCATGGGCAAGTCCGGACCTTCACCTTCCCTTGTAACTGCTGGTTTGATGAGGAATACCACGAATTGAAATGCCAGCTTCGTTGAGTCACCGACCCCATTGAGCGCCCCCAGGCCATCATTCAGTATCGCAGTTTCCTCAAAAGCAGGAAGGATGCGTATCTTGCGAAGCGCCAGCGCGAAATGTTCTGCATCTTGGAATGACACCCTAAGAGGTTTTGGAGAGAGGTGCTAAGGAAGACGTGGCAGCCTGTAGGAGACATTACTACAGAGCAATGGGTCCAGTACCCGCAACAGCGATATGATCCTCTGGACGGACAGGCGCGGTGTCCTCATAGACAGGGTTGCCACTAATCATAATGATGGACGACGTAATCATGGGCCTCCACTGCCTAGCTAATGGGAAGGCAATCAATTTGGATCGTATGCAAGCATAACTCCTTAAATGGGCTGGGCCGCCAATGGTGCCTGTGCTGACATCAATGTTCAATAGGGCATTACAGGAAGAACTTATGTCACAGTGGACTTGCAGCAGGGTTGTCCCCATATACAAGGCCGGGGACCCGAACTGCCCGGCTAATTACCGTACTGTAATGGTCATCTCACTCTTTGCGAAACTTTTGGCTACCATTATCGAACAGTGGGTAACTATATGGACGAAGAACTCAGAGTTATGTGCTCTCACCCAGGTAGGCTTCCGCCCTTTCCACTCCACCATTTACCATCTATTCACGCTCAGAGCCATCATTGAGGATAGCACGAACCGTTGACATGACCTTTACTGCTATTTTGTTGATTTCGCCAAAGCTTTTGATACGGTGCCTCAAAATAAGTTGTGGAACAAACTGCAGCAGCTTGGGACACCCCTAGACCTACAGAATACAATATACGGGTTGTATGGGGCATGCTCCGGATGCCTGGTGCCGTCAAGACAGCCAATTGACAGCGGTATTGGAGTGCGCCAGGGTTGCCCACTTTCGCCTACACTTTTTGACCTCTACATTGACCAATTGGAACAGCGAACATGGGAGAATGGGCACCCCGCTGGTACACCACATTGTCAGGCAACTGATCTACGCTGATGATGTGGACCTCTTGGCACACACCCCAGAAGACATGTAGCACCATCTGGATGCCCTTGCCAATTTTGCCAGTACACCAACATGCGAGTCAACTTGGCTAAAACTAAGGTCCTGCTCGTGTCATCCTCCTGACACCCAAGACCACCTTCCTTCACATACCAGGGGCAAGCCATAGAAGTAACTCCCACCTACAAATATTTAGGAATTGAGTTCTCCACTACCACGCACTCGGATAGCTGCATCCGACTACGGGTCATAGCAGGCTGAAAGGGCTTATACGCCATGCAGAACAATAGTCACCAGGCAGAGCTGTATGTCTGGGATCATCAGTCACGCCTGTTTAGAGCTTTGGTTGAGTTTATTCTCTTGTATGGGATGGAAGTTTGGGGCCCAGTCATATCTGACACCACGCAAGGTGGCCTAGAATGAGTACAGAAGGATTTCTAGGCACGTGCACTCGGGGTGAAGTCCACAATGCCGTATCAGATACTCCTCCTGGAAACAAGTTTCCTCCCGCTTCAGAGAGCAGCCATGCGCCGCCATCTTCTGTACTTTCAGAAGGTAGTTCACATGGAGGATGACCGGCTACCTAAGGTGGCCCTAGCAGTTGTGACGGGCCCGCAACATCCTAAAGCACGCTGGAAGGACAGACAAACATAGTGGCTATTCCAGTGGCATGTCTAGGCGCACAGGTACAGATGGGTCCGCACAAAGAAGAAACAAGATGAATTGAAAACCTACTTGGATGCGTGTTTTTTAAGCAAGCTCTAGGATGCCGAGGCTCTGGCATAGGTCAAGCTGGCACACTACAGACAACAGGTTAATCCCACACTCACACGGGGGCCACAATAGTACCTGCGCACCGCACTGTCCATGAAGAAGCGCCGGCTGATAGCCTCCATTCGCGCAGGTGGACATCACCTTCGTATTGAAATGGGGCGATAGGCAAGGGAGGCACGTGAGGATAAGACTTGCCAGTGCTGCCGCCAAGGGGTCATTGAAGACGAGAATCATGCTCTGCAAACATGCTCCTTGTATGAACAGATTCGGGCGTGATATCCTCACCTGGTAGTGCAGAACCAGCCACTGCATCTCTTGTTGAGCACCGATGCGGTGGGAACTCTTGGATCATATCTTCAGGAAGTCATGGATGAGTGGCATTGGCTCTACCCTTTTGGGTTATGATCGTATTCTCATGTACAGTATACCAGCGAGTTCATTTTTGCCAAGGTTTTTCCCTTAAAAACCCTTCGGGGCAGGGGTTTTTTCATATTGGCCGTAATGCACTTGTTGTTTTCTCCTTGTATGGGTACCATAGGCCAATTGGTGCCCATGGACGATAAAAATGTTATTATATTCTATTTTATTCTATGGATAGAACAGAAACTGAGGCTGGAAAACATATGAAGCGTCTTAAAATAGAAACTGAGGCTCAGAAACATAGGAGACTTCAGATGCCAGAACTACAACAGAAAAGAAAAAACACTGAAAAAAAATGCAAAGCAAGGAAAACCGGATGTTGCGGGATGAAGCTCTTCCTTCATTTACATAGATGTCTTATAAACTCTTGTGCCTTCATATGTTGGAACATCTAGCAGAGCGATGGGAACTGAAAGACCCGCTACTGCATGTCCTAAAAATGACGCAGGATGAATGTCTTCCATAGCTCTGCCTTCACGTCAGAAGCCTTTCCACATAGTCTGCTGCATTTACCCTTCTTACCACGATAGCTCGCAGCTGCAGACATGGTCATCCGATCAATGGCCCTTCTCTTTGACGGGGACAAATTTTGGCTTTCGATTGTAGTCGGTTGAAGATTTGTTGCAAATCCCTCTAAAGATAGAGCAATAGGGCAGAATAGGGGAGGACTGGACGATCAGATTTGAGCCTAATGAAGCTCTAACGCCGACCAACGGAGGCCAATGTTGTTTGCTTCACGACATCTAACGTCAATTTTTAAAACTTCTAAACCATCCGATCGTGAAATCTTTAAATCTGGAACGTACCATCTGGAACATTCTAGAATATTCTTCCAACCCAAGCAAGCAAACAAAGGGTTTGCCTGAATTGCAACTGAGTTCGGGGGTAGCAGAGCCAACCAAAGTCGAAGAACGAATAGAGATCCATCTTAAATTAAAGGTGCAACACTTTTCCTCACTTATCAACCTTAATGTTAGGTTAAGTGGCTTTTAATATCATTGCATCCACGACCCCCTTATATTCATTGTTGACCTCTTATATATATTTAAGCCGTTTGTGGTATAAAGGCCTTCCTTTATAACATGGTTCCTTGCCCTTTATATAAAATATCAAGCTTTATAAAAACCTAAAAGGACACCTTTTCCTTTTAATTTTTAGTGTTAGATATTATATACAATGGTTTATTTTGATTAAAATTTTTTCCCAACAAAAAAATTGTAGAAAGCATTTTCGAATGTAATGGTCTAATAGCCCATTGGTCTCAAAAAATTCATTCTATTCTATTCTATTCTATTTTATTCTATTCTATGAGAGGCAAGTTAAAGTAACGTCTTCATATTGCAAAAGAGTGAAGATGGCAGCTAAGAACACACTCCATGTTGTTGAATGCATGTTTAAGTACCTTTATTCCTAAAGTTGCATGAAACTGGTTGTGTATTTTTGCGTGGATGTCCCTGCTAATTTGGATGATGCCAAAGAAAAACTCAAACCTATTTCGCTAGATGATTTTCAAATATGTATCTTCAATAGGCTTCTGACGTTCTATGATGGTATGTTGACTGACGAATAGTTTGCAAACTCTCTATACCATCATGAGAAGTTCTCACTGTGCCATATAGATGTTCTGAAAGCATAACCACTAAACAACCCCTAAAATGTAGGAAAAATGTGTAACACTACAAGTAAAACTTATGAGGAAATTGTATCATAAAGAAATAATGCTATTTCTACAGATTTCTTTCCGGGTGCAAGATTTGAAAATAAGAAATGTAAGACCCAATTCCACTATCGCGTTCCTTTCCCAAAAGATTGTTCGCCTTTTTTTTTGCCAAAATATTAGTGATATCGGGACCCTTTATCCCTTTATACCAATTTTAGGGCATTCTTGCTAACTCTTTGGCAGCGCGACATATTAGTTGTTGCGCTATGGAGTCATTAAGTGATTTGGAGTACCTGTCTCTCGTTTCTAAGGTATGTGTAGAGCTTGAAAATCACATAGGTTGCAGCGACAAGACGTTAGCAGAATTCATAATAGATCTTGCTCGTAAAAGCGATTCAGACGAAGCATTTGGAACATCTTTGAAGGAAAATGGAGCCGAAATGCCAGATTATTTCGTTAAGACTCTGTTCACTATCATTCATGCCATTCTTCCCAAGAGCAAGAAAGAAAAGGGTAAATCTTCAAAAGGAGATGAGAAGAAGGCAAGCTTTCCTGGGCTTGCGGTTCCTGATAACAAAGACAGGATTCGGGAAATGGAAGAGGAGCTTGATATTGATGGCAAAATAGATACTAGAAAGGGGAAGCATGATAAGGACCACCGAGATGATAGGAAAAAACGTGATACAAGAGACAGAAAAGAGGAAGGTAGAAGGCATGATAGAAATGGAGAGTATGAATCTACTAGTTATAATCGAAAGCATGAAGAAGACGATGATCGCAGCGGTAGGCATGGCTACAGGGACAAGGGTGGGGATAGAGGAAGAGGAAGAGATCGAGATGAAGATAGGCACACTGGCAATAGTCATAGGGACAGGGATAGAGACCACAGGGACAGGGATAGAGACAATAGAAGAGGCCAAAGCAAGGATAGGGAAGATGGGAGGGAAAGGGATAACTGGGGTAGAGATGGCGAACGCACAAATGGTCACAGGATTGAAGCAAAAGAAAATAGACGTTCTAAGTCTCCTGGTTCGGATGAACCTGAACTTTATGGAATCTATCGTGGCAAGGTTTCTAGAATAATGCAATGTGGTTGCTTTGTACAATTGCAAGGCTTTTGGAGCAGAAAGGAGGGGCTGGTTCACGTTTCGCAAATTGCATCCAGGAGGATAGTTCATGCCAAAGATGCAGTTGAAAGGGATCAAGAAGTCTGGGTGAAAGTTATTTCTTTATCAGGGCAGAAAATGAGTTTATCAATGCGGGATGTGGACCAACAAACAGGACAAGATCTCTTGCCCTTGAAGAAGCCAATAGCAGACTTTAATGATGATGAAACATTCCGGGCTAATCCATCAAGCATGAGTCAGGTGCCTGTTACCAGGAAGGGGCTTTCTGGAATTACAATAGTCGAGGAAGATGACAATTCATCCTCTCGAAGGCCCATGAAGAGAATGAGTTCCCCTGAAAAATGGGAGGCTAAACAGCTGATTGCATCTGGTGTTTTAGATGTTAGGGATTATCCAATGTACGATGATGATGGTGGAGGATTGCTTTATCAGGATGAAGGTACAGAAGAAGAGCTTGAAATAGAACTTAATGAGGATGAACCAGCATTCTTGAGGGGCCAGACCAGGTACTCCATTGATATGTCACCTGTGAAGATTGTAAAGAACCCTGATGGGTCATTGCAACGAGCAGCTATGACACAGTCTGCACTTGCGAAAGAAAGGAGAGAATTGAGAGAGCAACAACAGAGAACTATGCTTGATTCAATACCTAAGGATTTGAACAGGCCATGGGAGGATCCTATGCCCGAAACAGGAGAAAGGCATCTTGCGCAAGAGTTACGAGGTGTTGGGTTGTCGGCATATGACATGCCTGATTGGAAGAAAGACGCCTTTGGGAAGGCCCCTTCATTTGGACAGCGATCTAAACAGTCTTTACAGGAGCAGAGGCAGAGCTTGCCCATTTATAAGTTGAAAAATGAACTTGTCCAGGCTGTGAAAGACAACCAAGTCTTGGTTGTAATTGGAGAAACAGGTTCAGGAAAGACAACCCAGATGACCCAATATCTGGCAGAGGCAGGCTATACTACAAGAGGAAAGATTGGTTGCACTCAACCTCGAAGAGTAGCTGCCATGTCTGTTGCAAAAAGGGTAGCAGAGGAATTCGGATGCCGATTGGGTGAAGAGGTTGGTTATGCAATACGTTTTGAAGATTGCACCGGGCCTGAAACTGTTATCAAGTACATGACAGATGGTATGCTCCTAAGAGAAATACTGGTTGATGAGAACCTGATACAATATTCAGTTATCATGCTTGATGAGGCTCATGAAAGAACTATTCATACTGATGTGCTCTTTGGTCTGTTAAAAGGTTTAGTGAGGAGGCGACCTGACATGCGTTTGATTGTAACATCTGCAACATTAGATGCAGAAAAGTTCTCTGGTTACTTCTTTGATTGTAACATTTTCACCATTCCAGGAAGATCATACCCTGTAGAAATTCTTTACACCAAACAACCAGAGACTGACTACTTGGATGCTGCACTAATTACTGTCATGCAAATACACTTGACAGAACCTGAGGGTGATGTTCTCCTTTTCTTAACTGGGCAAGAAGAGATTGATACTGCATGTCAGATTTTATACGAAAGGATGAAGGGACTAGGGCCAAATGTGCCGGAACTGATTATATTGCCTGTGTATAGTGCTCTGCCTAGTGAGATCCAAACTCGGATCTTTGAACCTGCTCCATTAGGAACAAGGAAGGTCGTAGTCGCTACAAACATTGCTGAAGCTTCATTGACTATTGATGGGATTTATTATGTTGTTGACCCTGGTTTTGCAAAACAGAAGGTTTACAATCCAAAGCTTGGGTTGGACTCGCTTGTCATTACTCCAATTTCTCAAGCATCTGCAAAACAAAGGGCAGGACGTGCTGGTCGTACTGGGCCTGGAAAATGTTACCGGCTTTATACAGAGAGTGCATTTTGGAATGAAATGTTGCCCACAACTGTTCCTGAAATTCAGAGAATCAACCTTGGGATGACAGTGCTCACAATGAAAGCTATGGGCATAAATGACCTCCTGTCATTTGACTTCATGGATCCTCCTCCTCCACAGGCTCTTATTTCTGCAATGGAGCAACTTTACAGTTTACAGGCACTGGATGAAGAAGGTTTATTGACAAAGTTGGGAAGAAAGATGGCTGAATTCCCATTGGATCCACCATTGTCAAAGATGCTGTTGGCCAGTGTTGACCTGGGTTGCAGTGATGAGATTCTTACCATTATTTCAATGCTGCAGGCTCAGAATATTTTCTACCGTCCTCGCGAGAAACAAGCACAAGCTGACCAGAAAAGGGCCAAATTTTTTCAACCAGAGGGAGATCACCTGACACTGCTTGCAGTTTATGAAGCTTGGAAGGCAAAAAATTTCTCTGGTCCTTGGTGTTTTGAGAATTTCGTACAGTCAAGGTCATTGAGAAGGGCACAAGATGTTCGGAAACAGCTGCTTACAATAATGGATAGGTAAGGCTAGCAATAGAAGATGTGCATGATCTCCCATGTTTTCTTGTTTCAAATTAGATTACTAATTACATCCGTTGCTTGCTGCAGATATAAACTTGATGTTGTTACTGCTGGGAGGAACTTTACGAAGATCAGAAAAGCAATTTGTGCAGGATTTTTTTTCCATGCAGGTCGGAAGGATCCGCAAGAAGGATATCGCACACTGGTAGAAAATCAACCAGTGTACATCCATCCTAGTAGCGCGTTGTTCCAAAGACAACCTGATTGGGTAATTTATCACGAGCTTGTGATGACCACTAAGGAGTATATGCGAGAAGTTACCCTTGTTGATCCAAAGTGGCTTGTTGAACTGGCACCAAGTTTCTTTAAGGTGGCTGATCCGACCAAGCTCAGCAAGCGAAAGCGCCAAGAGAGAATAGAACCATTGTATGATAGATATCATGAACCGAATTCATGGCGTTTAAGCAAGCGTCGTGGTTAATCTTTGCCTTCTGCGGAGTCGCCTATTTGACGCTCTTGGGGGTATTTAATTCTGTAATATCATATGATGCTTTGGTCAAGTGTAATTTGGTCTAAAATTATATTTGTTATCTTAGGTGTAATGTGATATCTTAGGTGTTTTATTTGCAACAAGCATGTCACTGAGTGACAATTCAGAAACAAGATACTACCATGACTTTGAAACATTGATACTCGAGAGTTTTGTTTGCATGAGGATTCACTTGGATGTTGGTGTCTTGATTTTCATTCCATTTTAAACTGCTCTTAAGGCATAGAAGAAGGAATTTTCAGAGGAGCTAGATATTCAAAGAGATGTGTAATTGACAATAGATAGGTGTAAATTATTCTTTTAGGGATACCTCATTTATTAGCTGTGGTTGGTATCAGTATACCAGGCTTTGATGGTGTCTTCAGAGTTCAAAGCCATCCTTATAAGTGACCTCGATCTGCAACACAAAGCTGGCATTTTATGTTCTCACCAACTGCGACATTTTAAATGTGTCATGTACTGCCATGGTTTTAAAATTTCAGATATAGACATGATATTTACTTGCTCTGCTTGCATTGGTGGAAGGATGCTGTTGTTATGTCGTTTCAGCAATGTTATTTGATGGCTTTATGAATGGTGGCCATTTTCAGCATAATTGATTATCATAGCGGTCGAGACGTCCATGAGATTATATCATGTGTGATATTCCATAGGGATGTATTATTGTTCTTATGTATCAGGCTGAGGATTGCAGGGCAACAATCTTGCTTGCAGGAGCATTATGTTTTATTTGCTTCATTTATATCTATGAATGCGGAATATTTTATGAGGAAACCTTCTGGAAATATCTCTTCTCTGTTGCTTATGCATGCTTCCAATGCAATTTCTTTCTGAGATGCTTTCTCAACAAATTTGATTCTCAAATATCATTCTTGATATAGCTTTAGCGAGTATTCACTTTTGGCATATGCTCGCTCTGGTAGAGCATTCTTGATGTATAGGTACTATGTGCACAACTCTTGCAAGGAGGGTAAGTCTTCTCGACTTTTGCTTCTACTTGATGTTTTGCTTTGCCAAAAATTTCATATGGCTTGGATTGTTTTTATAGTAGCACCAGGGCTGCATGTAGAGGCACTGGTAAGAATAGGTTTCACGATTGTGGTCTTTCTAGATAATGTATGCTTTCAGTTCACATGTTTCTGAACTTTATTGCTGCTAGAATTATGAGTTTTACAGGTAGACAATATTTTTGTGAGTCCAAAACGGCCTCTTTATCCATACACAGATTCTTTAGTCTAGATAAAGAAGTGGGTGGCTAGTTCTTGCTGATTTTTTAATAGAGTAGACTATTTGATCCTTCCACGTGTATACTCTTTGAAGCTTTATTTATTCGAGAAGGGCCTATCATGGCATACAACTCTGAGCTTGCTGGTTATGTTGCATATTATCAATTCTTCTCCTATTTCTATCAGGCTGGATGATGAATTATTACGAGTCATTTGCAGGTGTCCATATTGGAAATAGACGGACAATTTGACAAGTTAAATGAGCTCATCTATGTGGAAAGTTCTCAGCAATATCTCTACAAAGTTCTATGGAGAATTTAAACAGCAAATGTTGAAATATGCTGATTTTCCTGGAAGCAACAATGGGACAGGGCTTTTCCAAACATTTGTTGGACTTAAAATCAGATGTATTTGAGAGGTTTACTGCAAAGGATACTAGCACATTGGCTGCAAATAAAACAAAAATACTTTGAAGGATGTCTACGGTACAAAGGTTGCTAATATTTGCATTCAACAGGGTGACCTTGCATTTGAGTATGCTAATAGATTTGGATGTGCAATTGCAGAGGCCAGCTACAATGAATATCATCACATTCAATTTGTGTTGTGCTTTGTTTTCAGATTTATGTCTCAATTGCTGAGAGATTTGTTTGGATTCAATTTCAGGTTGACCTTGGCCAGGTTTGTATCACTGAGAATGGCCACAAAAAGTTGTTCCTATTGTGCATGTGTGCTCCATTCCACAGTCCCTTTAATGTAGCATCCTGCTGCAAATTAGGAATGTGGGATTGATTTGTGATACAGATAACTAAGAATACTTCATTGATGTTTAATTTAGCATCCTCCTGGTGTAAAATAACTTTAGATATAAAGGGCAAATTGTGTAATCAAGAATACTGTTTCTGTTTTCATTGCCTGATCATAAACTTATATTGTGGCTTATAGCAAGCGTTGTCTATTTTCATTGCCTGATCATAAACTTATATTGTGGCTTATAGCAAGCGTTGTCTAATGCCTTCACATTATGTTTCAGTGTGCTTTTGTTCAAAATTATATATGACATGCCTTCGTTCAAATTTAGGGTAGACGGTCTGCTTTCATAGCAAAGACATGCACAATCAGGAATATTGTAATTTAACGCATATGACATCTTTACTTCACGATTAAAAATCTATTCATCTCCCTAGCACGAATCTTTAGATGCCAAATAGTTGGGCATACTTTAAAAAAGGACTCGCAAAAGAGTAAAATTAAAGGCTCAAGGTTCAGGGGTGTGTGAACACACTGATGATTAGTATATATCTAATATATGCAAATGTTTATATATTCAAAAATGTAGGTTCGTATCTTCATCGCTACAGTTGAAAAAGCCACATTCTAATATTGGTCATTGCAGTTGAAGATTGCATCCGTATATGGTGAACAAACATACAAGGCAACAGCTATTGTGGCCAATTAAAAAAAAGCCAAGTGATATCGACTAAGTAAATTGCACAACATGTTCAATTTGCACACCCTACAATAATAAGTTTGTTCTAAGAGTCATTGTATACTACATGGAATAGACACACTGATCAACTTCAAATTGCCTTTGGACTTGTAAAACCTGGAGGAGGTAGAGAAACATTTGAATCTAAGGTATGCTTCTAGTCGTTATTAGGAAGCACTTTCAAGGAAAGAAACATATAGCAAAAACTACATTAAAATCAACTTTCGCCTTCCTAAAGGGTGTCACAAAGCAATAATGTAGGTACTGGTCGAGTAATGCCTTCTTATTTGGGCAATTTTGGGTTTAGTTCTTCCAAAATTAGGCTCGCAATATTTTGAAATAGATGTGTAATTTTATGTTCTAGACTATTGAGGAACTATAAGTATATGCAACATGCTAGAAAAATGCCCCTACTTATGCGTGACGCCGGGCATACATTTGGGCATAAGCATGCTATACCCTACCACAAAAAGTACCAATAAGGGACCATAAAACTACCCTAAAAGTACCTAACACTGGGTACTGGGTACTTGTTTAATGTCTCGATAACTAATAAGCGTTAAATTGGATGCATGTATTTTAACCTCCACTGGTATTGTGTTCATCTTAATCTTGAACATTAACATGATTTGGACTTTTATTTTGAACTTCTGAATTGGTTTTGATGAAAAGAACAAGGAAGCAGTACCCAATCCAGAAGTACCTAATGCAGGTACTTTGGCAGGTTTCAAAAGTGATAGTGTGTAGCATGCTTATGCCCATTTACTAGTCTACTTACTTACAATGTCTTTGGGCTTTCTCTTTCTTGCCGGTGTACCCCTTTTCGGGTGTGACTTTTGGAAGCAAAACTTGCGTTTCCCATTCTTTTGACTTTACCGGCCCAAATAGAGTCGAGGATTGTAGTCCAATATTAAAAGATGGGCAGTATCACTAGCGCAAGCTAAAGCAGGTTCAAGCAGATGCATCAAGATGATGTAGGTTGACAATATTCAAAGGTGCAGGTAATCTTCATCCCTTCGAAACCCCAAGGATCACTATTTGATTAGAGATTTTTCAATAGCACCGATAAGAATGGTGTTGATGTCACAAATCGCGAGGTCAGTTGTAGGACTAGGTACAGGTTTAGATATTATGTTGATTTCCTATTCAAAATGTGTGCTTCGTAGATTCAGGAAATGTCAGTAGAAGGAAGCCACTGGTTACAGAAACAAAAGAACCAAGAGTAAATTGGAAGACCTCAGGAATGATCAGCCCATGATTTAATTAAAAATCTTAATTTCTGGTAGGGATAACATATCTTAGGGTGATTTGCTCCAAGAGCTCCTACTGGAATAATGAGTCACCAATGCAGCTTCTTGAACAAATTGCTTACAGTATTTCTTCTACAACGCTTTTAGAATAGAGCTTGCTTTTGTTTGTTGAAGCTCACCACTTACCAGCAATCATGGTGGTGGATACATGGTTTTTTCTTTGTTTCTTTCTCTTCTAGAGGCATATTATAGACTATTGTACATTTAGATGAGATATGTTTGCGAAGTGCAATGTCTATAGCTGGGGCAACAATGGCATTATAGTGCGTGTTAAAGGCAATTGAATGGGTCTTGTGTGTAGAAGAGAGATTCACTGTAATCGCAAATGGCATTATTTCTTTATTTCTCTATTTCGTTCTCTTCTAGAGTTTCTCTTCAACAAAAAAACAATTGAGGTGCATGTTATAGATTTTGGCTCATTCAGATGAGCTCTATTTACAGGATTGCAGAAGTTGATTATTGTAATAAGTGGATAGAGCCTAAAGATACACAAACCCTATGCAATGTTCAGTTCTGATATTAAAGTTTTGGTGCCAAGAGCATCTCCCTCAAAGATAGTGCCTGAGAATGCAATTAAGCATTAAGTGCAACAACAATCATAACCTCAGGATCCTCCCCGAGTTATGTGTTCTCCAGTAATGACAGATTGCATCCATCTCTATGGCTAGAATAGCAGCCATGTTTATCGCACCTGTATCAGGTATGTTAAGTGGCCAGGGTTCGGGCAGATGGGCCTGGAGCATATTCACTAGTTTCAGTAATTTTTGATGCTCAAGGGATCTGCCCTCTATGTGTCATGTGGGATTTAGGAACAACTGAAGGAAATATAGAAGCTAAGGCACATGAATCAACAAATCTTGAAACTCTTATGAAGAACTTTGCACTCTAAGTAAAAATGAGGACTCAAGTACTTTGCACATTCAATAAATCATATAACATTTCGAAAATACTAGGAAGGTAATCAAATTCATTTCAACTCACTATTGGAGAAAAT
Source organism: Isoetes engelmannii (assembly GCA_011763485.2). Classification (NCBI taxonomy): domain Eukaryota; kingdom Viridiplantae; phylum Streptophyta; class Lycopodiopsida; order Isoetales; family Isoetaceae; genus Isoetes; species Isoetes engelmannii. Next base: position 21,100 of record JAANSK020229967.1, read on the forward strand.
ACATGCGGGTAATGAAACTTATAAACTCATAACAAAATATGAAGAACAACAGATAATAAGAAGGCAAAAAATTGTGGACCAAGGCAGCAACAACTAAGGGCGCTCAATTCTCGGACCTCTCTTTGATCTGAAATGGGGCCTCTTATAGGCATCAGAATCGTGGCCTAATGATGGTGACTTGCTTGTCCACTAGGCGAAGTTGTTGTAACTGCATGAGGTCACTATCGTCAGATAACAAAAAACAGTGGCAGTGATAGTGACCTCTAACTGCTTGTGGTCGTGGCCAGACCCGTGCTCAAAATCGGTAACCCGCTTGTGCTACTGGTCGGGTGCAGAATCGGACCCTTGCACAAAATCGGGGGCAGCCTTAAGAGTTCGTGGCGTGCTGGCTCCCATGCCCCGGGTCGTGCCTATGCACACCGGGTGGATATCTTGGTATTGCCTTTGTATAACATTGATGTAGCATCAATGTTAACAAGGTACTAAAACATTATCTTTATATAAATTGGCACTATTTTTTCATGTTGCTTGCGGTTGCAGCTTAGAAAAAATCATCCCTTCAGTATTCTTTAAATCATCAAACAATTGTGGAAGGGGGTCACACTTTGTCATACCACATTCCTAAATTTCCTGCTCTGGACATGAAACCAACTTTTGCTGACAAGTGCACACACATCATTACACTTCTATAGTGGCACTACCATCAACTGATGCATTGGCAGACATGAAATCAAGAAGCATTTGGCACCTCTTCATTTTAATAGTTTGGCATCATTGACGAGCTTCTAGGCTCTGCCATAGTTTCAAACAATATTCTATTTTTGTAATCCTTTGATCTAAGTTTCTAAGTATGGTAGAATGCACTTGTAGTTGTTTCAAAGAGTTGACATGTTAGGTGATAATTTAAACTTTGGTTGTAGTGATGTTCTCAATTGCTCTTTTATAAGAATGAAGGTATATCTACGTACCTTAGAATTTTGAAACCTGGTGTCTTCGTGCAAAATCGCTAAACTATCAAAGCAAAAGTACCTCAACTCACTGGGAAGAATACTTTTACACAGGTCTCCAAGTTGTTCAACAACATATACCATTTTTTTTATTAGAAACCAAATCCAAATACGAATATCATAAAAAATGGTTCATCACGCAAAACGTATGATTATACGATCATTTTGCTATGGTTTTCATATGACTGTGGCGTTGTATTTGTATGAGGGTATGCCAGTAGTATTTATAGAGCGCACTTTGGATTTCTAGTTAGTTTGCCCTCCTAATCTTTGGTCTGGACATGCACGCCTATGCCCGTGCATGCATATCACCTTCTCTGCCAGTCAATGCATGCATAGGCCCTTTCTCACTCGGTCAATCTCAGGTTTCCATCCACATGCGTTTGCATGTAAGACTACATTACATCCAGTGAATCTCAAGTTTACTTTAGTGAATCTCACTGGCTAAACAGGACTTTAAAGTCCTGTTTAGCCAGTGAATATCAAATTCACATGTATTTGTGATTCCTTCATTCTATATTAATCCTTACATTTTGTCGCCCTCCCTTTCGGGTTGTTCATGATCACATGCTTTGGGCATGGACTGTAGAGGCGATTATGTCCAAAACATTCTTACATTGTATATTAAATTTACAGGAGACTCAAAATGACATTAAAGAACTATCTCAAGAACCTCTTGCGATGCTAGTAATGACTATTCAACCTCCAGATGATCCAATTGCATCCATGTCAAGGTTATTAGCTGACACGATGTTATCCAAATGTCCTCCTGGATGTTAAACATAAAGTACACCAAATTACCCATCTTCAGCAAAAGAAGAAAGCCCTCAAAGATACTTTAAAGCTTAAGATCCAAGAGTGTGGTGAGGTTACTAAAAAGATCCAAGAACTGAGCATGCTCAGCTGAACTCTTGCAGCATAACCTGCAAAAGAAGTTTCCTGCCACTGAGTCCTCAAAAAGCTCCATCTCCCTGAGCACCAGCAGCCATGGCGATCTGGTACAACAACCTAAAAAGGGAGAAGGCTGAGAATTGCAAATTGGAGGCTTCCTAGCAGGCAAAGCAAATCCAGGATAACCAAATCTGTTTTTCATTGGCTGTCCAGGGAACCTACATATTGTATCTGGCCATCTACTCCAAAACCTAGAAATGCAAAGGAAACAAATCATCCACAACAGGATTCTCAAACCTCAATCTGGCACAATCCGTTGCTTGTTGCTGTCTGGCTTCTCCAACATTGAGGACCGAATTACACAACGAAGAAAATGATGAATCGAACCAAAGCTATTCATAGAGATGAGAATCAAAACGAACCTGCAAATCGGCAAATTTGCCAAACCTAGGAACACTCGGCCCCCTTCTATTTATACTCAACAAATGAAGGTTCTAGAACCTTCCGGAATGCTCCAGACAGAAGTAGCATCATATTCTAGAAGGCTTAAAGGAGGACCTATAGGATCCTGCCATGTGGCATGTGAGGTGACGCGTTAGCACCGTCCAGATCATGCCAAGTGGCGCCATGTAGGCCGTTGATAGGAGGTTGACGACATTCGTTATTAACGCGGTATTTCTTTATTAAAAAGGAGGATTTGCAAGTTTGTATGAAGCTCAAACTATGCTAAATTCTAGTTCAACAACATACAATATTTTCCTTATTTGAAACCAAATATAAAAACAATGATAGAAGATCAAAACCAGTTCAACAACATACATCATTTTTTATTTATTTGAACACCTATTGTGGGAAATAACTGCATTCTAACACCATTAACGTCCGCCGTGTTGAAGTGTGAAGCCCCCCTATGTACAATAGACCCTCCCATGACCGTATCATTTAGGTGTTGGTGTCTTTCCGATTGCATCTCAACCCCATTCACGGGGCAGTCTGACCCTCGTCGTACAACTTGTGGCGTGATTGACGTGGAGGCAAAAGATGTTTGAACTGACTGGCCCTCCATTGCAACAACATTAGCTGAGTGGCCAGCATCATCCGTCTCTCTAGACTTACTTTCATTGACAGGCGTAAGGTATGAGGGGTTGTTGGCCACAGCAGGTGGTGTTTTTTGGCGGGACTTCC